>JADRCD010076140.1:0-10850 GCA_019843815.1 Montemys delectorum | reverse complement strand
CTTTCTTTCTTTCTTTCTTTCTTTCTTTCTTTCTTTCTTTCTTTCTTTCTTTCTCCTTCTTTGCTCCTTTGTTTGTTTGTTTCCTCCCTTCCTTTCCTCCTCCTCCTCCTCCTCCTCCTCCTCCTCCTCCTCCTCCTCCTCCTCCTCCTCCTCCTCCTCCTTCTTCTTCTTCTTCTTCTCCCCCTCCCTTAACCCACTGAGTTTAATTGAGTTTGCCCTCAGGAGCATAAGGGCTTATTTACTAGAGCATAGGAAAATTATCAGTGGTTACACCACTGAAGAGCATGATGCTCCCTTCCTAGAAACTACCCAGTCGTCCCACAGGGAGGAGGGGTCCACATGAGTCCCCCTCACACCCATGATAAAAGGTTGATAGGCACCATCTTGTACAGATGGCAGGTAACCACAGCTACTGTGAGTTCGTGAGTTGAATGACTCACATCTAGTTCAAAGCACATCATCTTGCAGTCCTCAGCTTCTCTCCTTTAGCCTGTCTCCTCAGCTATCAAGGCCCTCGGCTATCAAGGAGGGAGATATAAATGCCTTGCATTATAGGTGCCTGCCCTCAAGGATCATTATTAGCCCTCAGACCAGTATCTGTATTAACTACTGCCCGCTACAAATGATATTTTTCTGGTGAACACAAAGGCTGTACTGGTTTAGGAAAACCCCCACATTTTAACTCAAATGGCACAGATTGTGAAGTACTCCATCCTTCCTGCTTGTGTTGACATATGTGTTTCTATCCTGAATCAGTGTTTTGAAGGTGATCCCTTGATATATTTGGTGTTGAATTTTAAATGGTTCATGGAGTCATAGCTTTTAAATAGCAATGACGAGGAGACTTGGATTATCAGGCCTTGCTGTATCACTCACTGCTACAGATGAGTTCAGTATCATTTTAAACTGCCTCTGCTATTTAAAGGTAGTGTATTGCAGTTACCTTTTATGCCCCCAAATACATCATTCTTTCAGGGGTGGTACCAAATTGCTTGCATTACGTTCTCAGATCTACTTCATTTTAGTAACTTTGAGAATATACCAAAAATGTATTAGTATAAAAGCCTTAAGCCATGCATTATACAAATCATGGTTTGTTTGTTTGTTTGTTTTTTATAAGATTGAGATCTCTTCTCATGTCTAGGCTTTTTTTTTTTGTCTCAGAAAAGCCATTATGAGTGATACTACCTCTGTATTATACACATCAAGGAGTAGCACTGATAGTTCAGGGACAAGTGTCAATTCCACAGCTTCTTTAAAGACATGGTTAGCATGTGCAGGCCTGTAGATAATCAATGTCAGGACATTCTATCTTAACAAATTCTTTGCAACAAATATTTCTCTTCAATTAACACAAAACCCTAAAACAAATGAAGGAGCCAATTATCATGAAGGAATTAGATTTGCAATCAGAAAGATTGCAAAAATTGTGGACAGTTGGTAGTTACTAATTTGAAAGGTAATATGTATCATCTTTGGGGTAATTAAAAGTAGAATCATGAATCATTGATAAATATTGCAGTGCAATAGATTAAAGTCAATGTAAAGAAAAAATTCACAGTTTTATGACTTTCAAAAACATTTCTATAATACAACTCTGATCTAGTAAAGTCTATGTTTTATCTGTACATCTCAAAAAATCTTTGCACACATACACAAGCACATATACACAAGCATACACACAAGCACATACACAGACACACACATATACAAGCTCACACATAGAAGCATACACATGAACACATTCTGCTATACTACCTATTGTCCTTCCTCATTGATGCCACTATTAATATGCATTTTCTTGGACTTTATACAAATGCAGTCTTGAAATAGAATCTCTCTCATGTTTGACCTGGTATCAAGGAGAACTTTTTTTGGTTGCAATTGCATCACATTCAAGGCCACTTATAAAGGATGTATTTGTGGTTACAGTTTTAGAGCATTAAACTTCATAATGATGGCAAAAAGGCATGCCACTAGGAGCAGAAAGCTGGGACTAGCATTATGAACCACAAGCACAAAGCAAAGGATTAACTAGAAATGGTATGAGTCTAAACTCAAAGCCTGCATCCAATGACATACTTTCTTCAATGATGCTCCACCTCCTAAGCCTCCCTAAACAGACCCACCAACTTAGGACCAAGAATTCAAGTACCTGAAATTATGAGAGGCAGTTTTCATTCAAACCATCAGAACCCAGTACCCAAACTCATAGTCCCATGGCTGTATTATATACAAAATATATTTAGTCTAGCATTAAAAGTACTTATAGTCTTTTGCAGTCCCAACACTATTTAAAAGTCCATCCCAAGACTGTTTAAAAATTCAAAGTCTTAAGTTTCTTCTGAGACTCAAGGCAATCTTTTAATTGTAACTCTTTCCCTTTGCCCCAGTAAAATGAAAACAAAATAAAATCAAAAAGAAAAACAAGAAAAAATTACATAATTTACAATACAATAACAAAGAATATACATTACCATCTCAAAAGGCATGGGGCATGAAGAGTAAATACTGAACCAAAGAAAGAGCCAAACCCAGCAAGGAAAACTTAATATCTTGTAGCTCCATGTCTGGGGTCAAAGGACTTATATGACTCTGTCCTTCTAGCTTTGGAGCCTTCAAGACACTTCTCACTCTGGCTAAATCTATTCCACCTACTTCTCCTATCCTTTTGGCATCTCAGACACCATGGGGTCTCTGCTGAAATCTAGACTTGACTTTCTCAGCATTGCACAATAGCCTATCACAGCCTCTTGCTCAATCAGGGCCTTGCCACAGGGATTTGCTTGCTACAGGTTGCCTGGTCTCAGGCAACTCTCTGAAACTGTGGAGGAAGATGCGGGGGGACCCTTTTCACATCCTTTCTGAATTCAAAGGCAGGGCCAAGCTCTACTGCCATCTTAGCATGGTTCTCTGTGCCTTGAACTGCATTTACAGGAACATTTGTTGTTGATTTTTAGGAAAAGGAAAGTTCTTCAGACGTTTTTTTTTTTTTTTTTAGCCTCCTGTGGTGGTAGCTTTGCTGGGTAGTCTTGTCCTGAAGCCACCTTCTCTGCTTAGCCTGGAGCCTCTTCTTAATGGCATTAGTTTCCTCCATAATTACGGCTTCTCTTCCAATGTAGCAGTGGCTCTAACATTAAGCTTGCCAGTGCTCGTTTCCTGTCCAAGTTGTACATTTTGTATTTCTTTCTGCCCCATTTGCACTTTTCAGCATAGACCTACAAAAAGATTGATTGCTCATAACCACAGAGGCAATATTAGGCTGTCTTGAAATCTCCTTTGCCATTGAAATTAGCTCACTATGCAAACCTGCAGGATTGGGATGGCTTGCTGGTTATCAGGTGGAGCCTCTTAGTCCTAAGTCAGCTTCTGGAAACTGGTGTACAACTGTTGGGCCAAAGTATGAAAATTAGACTTTGCCTTTGAGGGTGTCAAAACAGGCACTTGATTTACAACACGGAGAGACATAAGTTATCTGCGCCAGCTTTTCACATGCTCCTTCCTGCTCTCTCTTTGTTCCCTCACCACCCCCATCCCCACTGAGGTCCTAGAATTCCTGAAGAACAAGTTTCCAAGAAAAGTATGACCTTCCTACAAAGGGACTGAGCTGTCTTAGATGTGACTTAAATTTTACTTTTCTCAGTGGAGGTATTTAAGTACACACTGGATCCCCTTGGAGTGAATGCTGTGAGGAACATAAATTATGTGTGTTCTTTTCCCAGTGATATCAAGCTTAGAATGTTGGCTGGATATTAATAGTTTTATGGTTCTTCAAATTTCCAGAAGATTTTTAAACCTGTAAAGGATATTTAATAGTTCTCATAGAAAGTACATTGGATCTTGTATAACATTAGTTTTTATTAGCTATTTTCTTTATTGGTGTGTTGTGGCTACAGATATGGAGAAGCAGGTTTGGCCACAGCCCCTTCACAAAGACTTCTTTCCTACTCTTTATTGGCTAAATATTTACATTTCTATCATTTTGTTTCTCTTGTTCCTAAGAAGACACATTTTCGTACCCAAGGCCTAGTGTTCTGTTGTTGAAGGTTCTGGTTCTAGAAGAAGAAAGAGAAGGGCATGCTCACCCCTTCAGCAATGTTTAGCTTTTCTTCATTTGTGAGAAGATGTGAAACCTAGGCAGAGAGTGAAGACCACCCATGGCCCAGCTGGTTTCTTTGGGTGGTATTGAATTTGACTTTTGTGTTTTAGTCTCAGTAAACCCATTTTTAATTTGTATGTCTCAAAGAAAGTTTACTCTGAAAAGCTGCCTTGGAAAGGCAACAAGAGTGTAGTCAATGTGTTTAGAGAAAATGTAACTCATACTAGATCCACTCATACTAGATGAGAGTAAGGTATGCATTGGTCGAGCAGAACAACAATTATAGCAATTGTTCATAAATTAAGGCCATAGCTTCATAACATGTTCATGCTGTGTGTAGGGAACTAAGACACTGTCAGTAACATATACCACTATTTAATGTGCCTCAAAGTAACAAAAGTTATGATATGATGTTCTAAAGACAATAGTCTTATGAAATCCAATCCACATTTTTTTTGAAAAAAAAATTTATCTATTCTGAGAGATTTAAGTTTCTCCATTTCTTTATCTCTATAAATAAGTCTTCCAGTTATTTGGTTGGTGCCTCACAAGAAGCATTTATCTTTGCCTCAGTGGTGAACATGATTGATCTATGTGTCGTTAGTTCTCAAATATGCTTCCATAAAGTATTGCTTACCAGAAAGAGAGAGAGAGAGAGAGAGAGAGAGAGAGAGAGAGAGAGAGAGAGAGAGAAGCAATTGTGTCATTTCTTCAGTAGCAAATATGTTTGACTAATAACATGTTTTACTCATTTGGATTGTCATGCTTGTTGGCTCACAGAGTAAGTCTTGGTTGTTGTTGTTGTTGTTGTTTAAACACCGAGTAATACCAATAAAATACATTACTCAATTGCTATGATGAAAATCTGAATAATTATGACCATGTTTATTTAAACTCAGGAAGTGACAACTCCTAGAGACTGTCACTAGCTAGCAGTGGTTTTAGGGTGCCATGGAGTATTAGCAGCACCCTAATATGAAACATGTTAAACTGTGATAAACATGAATGTTCTAAAGCACTGAACTGAGATTGTTGTGAAGAAATTGGTTTCTCATTTGGAAACTCTGGATTCACCATAGTTGTGCAAGATTCTTTTCAAGTTAAATTTTACAGAGCCTTTAATGTGCTAATGAGGATTATGACTTTTACAGGGGACCCATATTTGGCAAAAATAATTGCTTATGAATATTCTTTTGAATTTTGTCTCTTTGGACTATTTATTTGATGAAAATACTTTGGAAATGCCAGCATAGAGACACTGAAAAATTTAGGTTGAAAGAATTTCAAGAAAGGAGTGATTGACAAGGACCTGTTGTAGATAGGAATGATAAAGACCCTAAACTGAGTCTTGAGTGTCTTAAGAAGTCACTGTTGAAGTTTTAAGAATATTGTTAGAGGAGAGGAATATGAACTAAAGACAGATTCTATTCTGCTAAGTGAAAGGGTGAAGGATTTATTTGATACAAACCATGTTTTGAGAAACATTGACAATGGAAAATGGTGGACAATGGCTTCATTCTTACCACCTAACGTGCTTGCATGTGTTGCAGTTCTTTTGTACTCAGGTGGCGTGGCTGCCTTCCTTGCCAGGTTATTGTAGTCTTAGTCCACATAAGAAACTTTACCAGTTGCAGTCTCACTCACTACCCCCACAGCTCTCCTGTTTCTGCTCAGATAGGAAAGATGCTAGGCATCCTTCCTTCTTGAAGCAATACATTGCTGAAAATCTAGAAAGAGATGGGGTATGGTGGGAGTCAGAGCACTGATTCATAACTATGAAAGAGGTGGTGGTAGACATGAGAGAGATAATAAGACTCTGCATTCCTGGACTGCTACAGTGCCCAAAGTAGAGTGCCCAAGGACCAGATTTCCAATGACTTTAGTGCTTCTAATTCCACCCAATGGCAATGATATGAGAAGCACAGATAGAGGTTAGGCCAACAGCCAGAACTTTTGAGTATTAGTGAAAACTTGCCTCACTGATGATTTTAAAAAGATATTGTAATTATCTATTTAGGTGTGTGTGTGTGTGTGTGTGTGTGTGTGTGTGTGTGTGTGTGCGTGTGTGTGTGTAATAGCAATTAAGAAAAAGAGGCCATGAGTTTGAGAGAGAGCAAGAAGGGATATACAAGAGGGGATGGAAGAAGGAAGGGGCAGGGGGAAAATATCAAATTACAATTTCAAAAGATATAAAATTTTCAAAAATGCAAATTAAAAAAAGATATTGAGGTGGGGCTGTAGGTCACATCATTTGCCTAACATTTGTGAGTCCCCAAGCTCAGTACATAGTACTTCAAAATGGAGCCATTAGTGTAAGTTAAAAACTGTATGCAAACACAAATTCAGTGAATAAAGTAATATTTTTCTTTTGTTCCCTCATTCTATTTGGCAATAGGTAATTATTAAATTTCAGAAGCATCGTGAATCAAAATTTGTAATGATAGAATTTTTGGAGGAAATTGTAAGTGTTAAAATAAGCTAAATAGCTAAATCGAATGGCTCTTGGAAACTCTTAGAGCAGACTCTTAGAAATAAAGAGAGGTCAGATAGGAAGGAATCGAGCAGAGAGCAGGAAGAGTGGGGCAATTGAAAGCCCAATGGAAATGGGTTTCTCTTGTGAAATTCACCAGGCAGAAGAAACAGAGTAAATAAAACACAGACTTGAGAATCAGTGAGCAACCCAAAATTGACAGCAGGAGTATATAATACCCATGTCTAGGGTAACTTCAGAAATGGACAATTAATTAAAAATTTTCACAGCACACATGGTTAAATGTCTAAAATAATTTCAAAAGTCTTAAATGAAATTCCTTTCAAAACAGTACAAATTTCTGGCTTGGAATAAATAACACCGAGTTTAATTAGCTGATTCCTGATGACTGTATCAATACATAACCAAAAGGTGTATGCCTTGTCGACATGGAAGGACATGACTGCAGCCTCACTGCACTGATCATCTCTGCCACCTCTCCTCCAGCTCATCCTCTATTATTCTTCTACTTTATGTTTAAACAGAATCTCTTCTGATTATTTGTCTAGTTTTATTCTTCTCTAGTATTCTCTGATTCATTGCCACAAAACGGATAAGTAAGTTCTGTACATAGGGGTGCTGATTTTGAATAAATCTGCATCAGTGTGTGTAGATTACTTTGCATTTTTTCTAATCCTTGGGAAAAAACCTTTAAGGATCTAGTGAGTTAGGATGGTAATCAGGAAAATCATAGCAAGACTGTCCTTGGCAGAGAAGTTCAAAGGGGAAGAAAACCTGTGATACGTAATCATTTTAGTAAAAAGTATGTGTTGTGAGAATTCTCGAATTTCTATTTCTTTAAAAAAAACACAGAAATGTTATTAAGAGTATGTTTTTGTTACAATTCCCAATGTGAGGATATGAGGCTGCTTCTCAGCATCTGACTATGATTCATCCTGTGCCCTAGCAGAGGCGTGGTTTTGCCAGCTTCAGATAGTTTCTGTGGTTGTTAGAATTCTGGGTACTTTTCATAGGGTATATAATTCTAGAGCCCCATTAGTGGAGTTGGTGGTTGGTGGTCATTCAAGGAGGTTGCTCAAAGAAGAAACAAGAAATTAGATTCAGAGATCTCTCTCCTCTCTATTTTATGTGTGTGTGTGTGTGTGTGTGTGTGTGTGTGTGTGTGTGTGTACATATGTAAGTATGCACACATACACACACACTATAATTTATAATTCAACCATTCCTATTCCTGGGCTTGAGCTAGCTAGCTAAGCTTTTTGTTTATTAATATTGACTGACTGTTGGGTGACAGTCTTCACTTGTACACTCCTGCTTGATAAACAGTGATCATAGAAAGTGCTTTGGCTTGAGACTAGCAAATAAGAGATTCCATCTCAATTCCTCTACAGGGAGAGCTCAGCTAGGATTGTAATTTGAGTGTGAGGAAAAGGTGAAGGAGAACAAAATGATAAAAGTCCAGGGAGTTTATTAAACAGGAAGAAATATTTCACCCATGATTCCTTCTAACATGATAGGATGCCAGAAGTTAATTTTGAAGAGAATATTAATATATATGTATGTATATGTATACAGATTTGATTTGTGTTGTTTAATAAATATACAATTTTTAGTTATTAGACTTCAATGAATTTGCCTTTGAAAATATATAGAATGAAGATAAAATTTAATAACTTCATTACAATATAAGATATAATCCAAACCTAGAAAATAACCTAAATAATAGTGAAAATGATCAATTGAAGACTTTTCCATTTATTTATTTATTTATTTATTTATTTATTTATTTATTTAAAATTCCATATTTTATTCCCTTCCTGGTCCAACCTCCGACTGTTGTACATCCCATACCTCCCGCCCCTGTCTCCACGAGGCTGTCCTAACCCCCCACCCCTACCCCACCAGACCTCTAAACTCCCCTGGAGCTCTTGAGGGTTAGGTGCATCTTCTCTGACTAAACCCAGACCCAGCAGTCCTCTGCTGTATATATGTTGGGAGCCTCATATTAGCTGTTGTATGCTACCTGGTTGGTGTTTCAATATCTGAGCCATCTCCAGGTTCCAAGTTAATTGAGACTGCAGGTCCTCCTACAGGGTCACCCTCCTCCTCAGTTCCTAATTCAACCACGGGGGTCAGCAGCTTCTGTTCATTGCTTGGGTGCAAATATCTGCATCTGACTCAGCTGCTTGTTGGGTTTTTTTCGGAGGGCAGTCATGATAGGTCCTTTTTTTGTAAGCACTTTATACCCTCAGTAATAGTGTCAGACCTTGGTGCCTCCCCTTGAGCTGGATCCCACTTTTGGGGCTGTCACTGGACCTTCTTTTCCTCAGGCTCTTCTCCATTTCCATCCCTGAAGTTCTTTCAGACAGGAAACAATTATGGGTCAGAATTCTGACTGTGGGATGACATCCCATTCCTCACTTGATGCCCTGTCTTTCTGTTGGAGGTGGGTTCTGTAAGTTCCCTCTCCCCAATGTAGGGCATTTCATCCAAGGTTCCTTTCTTTGAGTCCTGAGAGTCTCTCACCTCCCAGGTCTCTGGTACATTCCGTAAGGGCCCCCCCAACCTCCTACTTCCGGAGGTTGCATGTTTCCATTTTTTCTGCTGGTCCTTAGGGATTTCAGTACTTTTCTCCCAGCCAATACTTGATCATGTTCCCTTCTCCTCATCCCCTTTCCCTTCCAGCTCCTTCCCTCCCCTCTTGTGGTTGCTTTCTTCTCCTTCCCAAGTGGTGCTGAGGCATCCTCACCTGGGCCCTTCAGCTTGTTGACCTTTTTGAGTTCTGTTATTTAGCACTTTTTTGGGCTAATATTCTGAGATTCCACATTACACCAACCAAAATGGCTAAGATCAAAATCTTAGGCAACAGCCCATGCTGGTGAGGATGTGGAGAAAGAGTAACACTCCTCTATTGCTGGTGGGATTGCAAACTAATATAACCACTCTGGAAATCAATCTGGAGCTTCCTCAGAATATTGGAAATAGATCTACCTAAAGAACCAGCAATGTCAGTCTTGGGAATATACCCAAAAGATGCCCTACCATGTCACAGGGGCACATGTTCCACTATGTTCATAGCAGCCTTGTTTGTGATAGCTAGAAGCTAGAAACAACACAGATGTCCCATGAAAAAAGAATGAATACAGAAAATGGCATTCATTTATACAATAGAATACTACTCAGCTATTAAAAATGAGGATATCTTGAGTTTTGCAGGCAAATAGATGGATCTAGAAAATATCACCATGAGTGAGGTTACTCAGATCCAAAAGGACATGCATGGTGTGTAATCACTAATAAGTGGATATTAGCCACATTAAAGACATTTTTATGGGAGAATATATAACAGAAGAACAATAGTTAATTTGTTGAAAATAACAACATAAAATTTTGTAAGTACCATGTCCTCAATAATATAAAACACTATAAATAAATTATTTAGATAAATAAGTATGAATAAGAGTCAAAGTGGCAAAAACAATGTAAATATCATTATTCATACATTTATTCATGCTATTTTATTCCATTGCATGTGTTCTATTACAATTTTTATAAAATATTTGTAAAAGTAGCAGAAAAATCAATGCAAATGTGAAAGCACATAGCATTTAAGAGACCCTTTTTTAAAGATTGTGAACTAAGGTATGAATAAGAAGAAGTTTAATAAGAAATTTAGGATTTGCTGCAAGCAGTATTTATACTGAGCAACATTTAAGTGAATAGTAGATAAAATATTATTTCCATTTAAATTCTTTCACCAGAAAAAAGTAAGAGAAATGAATCAAACTAAACCTAGACAAAATAAAGAATTAAATTAGTGAACTGAGCCATCGTGAAAGTTGACATATAACTGGAAATTTGTCACAGAGCTCCTTAATATGCTTTGAACAAATATCAGAATGCATTAAATATCTCAAATATCGTGCCAAGGAGGCAGTTGCTGTATATTCCACCACAGTCTTGGTGTCACTGAAAGAAAGTGTCACCTTCTCAAAATAGCCCCCAAGATGCCTACCTTCTGTGTTTCTGCTTCACCTGCCCTAGCAACCGAGCCTCTCCAGTTCCTTTCACTGTGGTTGAGCACTGTGGTTGAAATAGCCACACAAAATTAATTCACATGGTAAGGAGCATCTAAGTGCCCAAATTATACATGGATGTTGTTTTTTTATACTCAATAATGTATCCGTGATATGTTAGATTATTCACTGTGATGATATATAATTTCTGATTTGTCATTTAAGTACAGGCTGTTTAATAGAA
>JADRCD010076130.1:5111-24779 GCA_019843815.1 Montemys delectorum | reverse complement strand
TCTTTCTTTCTTTCTTTCTTTCTTTCTTTCTTTCTTTCTTTCTTTCTCTCTTTTTTCGAGACAGGGTTTCTCTGTGTAGCCCTGGCTGTCCTGGAACTCACTCTGTAGACCAGGCTGGCCTCAAACTCAGAAATCCACCTGCCTTTGCCTCCCAAGTACTGGGATTAAAGGTGTGCGCTACTGCTGGCCTGGCCATCGCTTTCTTCAAGGCACACACATCAGGACCCCTACCCATAGTTAGATGGATCATCCTCTTCAATCAGTCAAGATAATCCCTCACAGATATGCCCAAAAATGAAATAATCTCTCACATTTGTGTTTGGAGACTTGTCCCATGAGTGACTCTAATTCCTGTCAAATGGAGACTCACCATCAACAGGACAATATCTTTTCCTTTTCTCTCCTCCCTCCCCTCAGTCCCACCCTGCCTGCAAAAGCCCGGAGCTGACTTCGAACCAGTTCAACCTTTACGGAAAGAGCCCGCTAATGGTTTACTTCTTCCTCAACTACTCCCAGTTGCAGATGCCTGGTCGCGACCTGCTGGTCAGCAGGAGAGAAAAGACTGAAGTCATTCCATATCCTTGTCAAATGCTACCTCTTTGTAGAAGTAGGGCTTAAGGAGAAGCATCCAGGCTTCAGGGCATAGCGTGGCACAATGTAGGTATTTGGTAGGAACAGCCATGGTGAGGTGAGCCTCACATTTAGGCCTCTTTCTCATTGTCCAGCATGAACTTAGGTATCATACCCTTCCTGATGCTCCCTGGCCCAAGAGAGTGGACTGTCAATTTTGGTGTCCATGAGTGAGTTTCATCTAACCTCCTCTGCACACATTCCTTCCCAGCTGTGTTTGGAGTTGGTATAAAGTTTAGCTCTTGAGAAATGGATATAACATGTGTTGGTTTGCAGCATATGTTGGTGTGCTGAGCCTTAGCAACATGCCTTGGGGTCAGAACACGGGTTCTAGTGGGAGTCAGTTTACTGTTTGTCTAAATAGCCCAGACTCTGAAACTAATGCCAACCACTAGCCAGATTTTGGAAGGCTTCTCGTTTTCCTGTGGGCAGTTTTTATTTCATCTGTAAAATCAGAAGAAGGGTTCTCCCGTCAGGGGTGCTTTTTCTTTGTTTGACTTTCTTGTTGTTTGGACCTTTTTGTTGTTTTTTATTTGTTTGTCCCACTGTGTAGCCCTGGCTGGTCTGGAACTTACCATGTAAAACAGACTGATCTCAAATTCACAGAGCTCCACCTGCCTCTTTATTCTGAGGGCTGAGGTTTAAGACTTGTGCCACCAGGCCCAGCTTCAGGGGCCATTTTGCAGATTGCCTCCCAAGGCAGTAGAGGTAAGAGTGCTCAGGACATGCCTGCTACTCAGTTGCCTTTGCTGGCTCATGGGCAGGAAGGGCACCAGGAGGCCTTTTGGTTTCCCGCCCCTGGAGCTTTGCATCACAGGTTTCTGAAAGCGGACCACCTACCTCTGGGCAGCATGGTCCAAACTGTCCCTGGTATCACCCTCTTCTTGAGGTCACTGGGCTCCAGAGACAGCCCCTGGCTGGGACACACCAACCGCAGCAGCTCTACCTTGCAAGCTCCCAAAGTGGAGATGGTTCTACCAAGCTGGTAGTGCCACTGAGTGGAGTCCCACTGGCACTGTATGAAGAACCGGCATTGTGGTTGTTACCATCCTCTACAGCAGCAGTTCTCAACCTTCCTAATGCTGCAGCCCTTTAATACAGTTCCTCATGTTGTGGTACCCTGAAATGGACAATGGAGCCGAGTACGGCTGTGTGTAGCTATAACGTCAACCTTTGAGAGGCTGAGGCAGGAAGCTCATGATGAACTTGAGACTATATAGCCAGATACTATTTCAAAAAAAAAAAAAAAAAAAAAAAAAAAAACCAGCCGGGCTTGATGGCCCAAACCTTTAATCCCAGTATGTAGGAGGCAGAAGCAGGTGGATCTCTGTGAGTTCAAAGCCAGCTAGAGTTAAGACTGTCTCAAAAACCAAATCAAAACCCAAACCAGAAAACAAGAAATGATTTATCAGGTTGTCAAGGAGAGAGATGTCAGATCCCCTTTCTCTTCATCATCGTAGTGACAGACTCCAAACCCAGACTGTTAAACTGGGCCCAGAACTAAGCTTGTAGGCTGTGTCTGCAGTGATCTGTAGAAAGAACGTGGTGATGTTGAGGAGCCCCTTGGGAACAACACGACACTCACACCAGGATACCATCTTTCTCCTTCAGACAGTCTAAAGAAATACTTTCTGGCTCCATACCATGGACAGAGCCAAAGGGGGGTCTTAATGGCAGGGTGGACAGCCTGCCTGGCCACAGAGGGGGCAGCCTGTCTCTTTCCTAGGCTGGCCATAGCCAGCTGAGAGGACCACTGCCTGTGTATATGTGGGGTGCTTCCTCCAGAACGCCAGAGCACCAAATATTGTCCTTTGCGTCATCCATGCTCCTCTTGCCATGGCTGGGGCTGGGGCCGCGGCAGCAGAGGGCAGCACAGTGAGCCTTCCCTTGACAGCACGATGCACTGACTCTGCCATGACCTATGCTGACATCATCCAGCTGGTCACAAAGAACATGGAGATTCGAAAGAAAAAGCTCCGGCAGCTAGACCGGATGCACGAGAACGAATGGAACTGTTTTAACAATTACCTAACGGAACTGCAAGAAAACTTTGAGAGGTGAGAGGGCATGGGTGCAGAGCCATGAGTGGCCTCCCGTGGGCTGCAGCAGCTACCAGGATATAACTAAACTGGAGTTGGGGGCAGAGAAGCTTTTCTGTGGCCTGATTAGAAAGGGCTCATTCACTGGGAGGTGGCGGTGCACGTCTTTAATCCTCGATGAGTTTGAGGCCAGCATGGTCTACATAGCTAGTTTCAGGATAACCAGGGATATACAAAGAAACCATGTCTCTAAAAACCACCACCATCACCACCACTACCCACAACAGCAACAATTAAAAAGAAAGAAGGAAAGGAAGAAAGGAAGGAAGGAAGGGAGGGAGGGAGGAAGGAAGGAAGGCACCTCATTCACAGGGCTTAGACTCATTCTTTAGACTGGTATGTGTATGCGTTTTCCTATTGTGTGGTGGTGGCTGACAGTTGTAATTCTAACACTCAGAAAGGCTGAGGCAGAAATTACCTGAGGTTCTAGGCCACCCTGTCTCCCCTACCTGACCTCCTATGTAAAAAAAAAAAAAAGAAAGAAAGAAAGAAAGAAAAAAAAAAAGAAACAACAAAATAAAAATAAACAACTCTTTTAAAAAGGCTGACTTCATGGCATATGCCTGTAGTCCCATCACTCAGAAAACAGAGGCAGAAAGTACAACTTGGGTCCTCACCTGGGCTCAAAAGCCAAGCTGAAGGTGTGTACTGCTGTCGCGAGCGCGCACTCCTGTGAATGCACATGTAGTCAGAGGAAGGTGTCACCAGGCTGGGTTTCCCCTGCTGAGCTTCAGCCAGCAAGCCCTAGAAACCCACCCGTCTCTGACGCCCAGTTTATTATGTGGGTGCTGAGACCCCACTTCCGGTCCACACTGGCTGCCGAGTGACTGCTTTTAACCACCCAGAAGCCTCTCCGTTCCCCCCTCCCCCTGCCCAATTTCCGACACTTTCCTAATAAATCTGGAGTGAGCTCCAGGGACCTTCCAGTGTTCCCCCCCCAGTGATGGGATTGCAGACAAATGCCACCCACCATGTCTGACTTTTAAAATGTGAACTGGGGACCTGTTCAGGCTCCAGTGCTTTCATGGTTAACATTTTTACACACCTCCTCCAGTCCCCCTGGCTGTCTAAACAGAGAAGTGGTGCTCTGCTTTGGTTCTTCACGGATGGCCATAGCCAGGATGAAAGTGGCCCTGTGGGAGGTGACTCTTGTGGGGTGGGACTCTCTGGGGACATTACTTCTTGTTTCTCTAATAGAGCACAGGTCAGGAGCATTAGCTTTGATGTTGGGTAGACCGAGGCTCTGTCTCTGTCTTATCCACGTCAGCGAGGCTCCACTCGGGGGCTGTGAAGGCTGTGGGTGCCTCTTCCATGAACGTGACCAGTGCTAGCACCTTCCTGGCAGAGTAGTTCTAGCCTAGTGCCTAGCTCAGAGGTGATGGCTGATGAAGGGGACACATGGGGACACACACCAGGGCCCTATAGGGCCCCAGCAACACAAGGCGTTTCAGCCAGAAAGTTTGCAGCCAGAAAATGGTGAACAACCAAGGCCATCTATCTATCTGGCAGCTGCTGGACCCCCCAGTATGGGAGAGGAGCCTGTCTGCCCTCAATGAGGGCTGCACTGAGGAGACACAGGGCATGGAGTCTCCAGGAGAATCGAGTTGCCCAGAGTCCACAGCACAAGGCCTCCGGCAGGGCTGGCTGGGACAGAGCACCTGAGATTTGAAGTACTTTTGGAGAAGCTCAGGAAGTGTTCCAACATTCGATTTTGTGACAGCGGTCTTAAAAGGAACAGAGAGACGTCTATAATAGCACCTTTCCCCTCTTCTTTTTACATTTGTGTGTGTGTGTGTGTGTGTGTGTGTGTGTGTGTGTTGCCTGTGGTTAGCTTTGAACTCCAGGGCTGAAGCTATCCTCCTGCATCAGCATGCTGAATAGTTGAATACATACTGCCAACCCAACTTATGACATCATTTTTAAAAAAAGATTTATGTGTGTGAGTGTCTTGCCTGCTTGAATGTATGTGTACTACCTGATATGGAAATCAAGAGAGGTTGTCAAATCTCCTGGAACTGGAGTTCTAGACAGTTGGGAGCTGCCCTGTGGGTGCTAAGGACCGGACGTGGGTCTTCTCAAGAGCAGACAGGACTCTTAACTGCGAAGCCTTCGCTCCGGCCCTCAGGCCAACCTATTAACTCACGCAGACATACATTAATGCTGTTTTGCTGACCTTGAATACTCATAACCTGATCCATCATCAGGTAAATGTGTGCTTGCGTTTCAAAGGCCAGCTGAGGGTTATCCAGTTCAGCACAGCCACTGTGTACCCTGTGAACGCGCCCTCCAGGAGGCCTTCAGTAGCCCCGCTGCCAGCATTTATTGAGCATTTCCTGGGTATCCAGCAGTCTTTAGGCATTTGACCTCCACTAACTCACACCTCACCACAAACCACGTGAACACACTTGCATGGAGAGGCCGAAGTAATTTCACCGAGGTCACCCACCAAGCACCAGAGCTCTGCTTATAGTCACCTTCCTTCCAAGGGTGTACGTCAGCCGTCCCTTCTGTAATTTCATTTATGTTCATTCAAAAACACCAGCAATCTGTATCTGGGATGAGGTCACTGCTGTGTGGTCAGCTGATTCTGTCCACTCTGCCCAGCAGGCTGGCAGACTAATGTAGATAATTGTCTGAGAAGACAATTGCAAGACAGGCAAGACAGCCAGGGCTACACAGTGAGACCCTGTCTGGAGGGCGAGATCGGGGTGCGGGGGGGGGGGGGGGGTTAGAAAAGATCACACGACTCTTTCGTGCTTTCCCATCTATGTTTTGTTATTTTTATTCCCCAGGGAGTTGGATATCATCAATAAGAAAGAACAAGAAAAGAGAAAGGCCAGGAACGCGGTGGTCTCCATCTCCATGCTGTTTGATGATTTGTTTGGGAAGAAATCCAAGAGAAACACGCACCAAGAAACTGCCTTTCTTTCAAGGTTTGTTGTTCAAACAGAAGCTTTAGAAAATGTCCAGTGTGAGCAATGTAAGAACTCTTACCACACGGGGAAGGGATGCAGTGCAGGTCCCGGCGGAGAGGACACCCACGGAGCTTTCCCGGGTCTCACGGCTCAGAACAGAGTTGGACCCAGAACAGAGTTGGACCAGGAACACATGGATCGTGGTAGAGACAGTTTATTAAGGAAGAAAGGAGGCTGTTTCTGAGAGTGGAAGTGGCTAGAGAGCTGGGGCAGTAAGTACTGAGGTGCAGAGGCCTCAGACATTTGGGATCACTCACGTGCCACCTTCTCTGTCAGCCCAAGGAGCTTGGGGCTTCTCTCACATTTTCTCTGTCTCTCTGTCTCTCTCTCTCTTGTCACAGGAAGCATGGTCAGGAGGGGGGTTCCTGTCTTTCTGCCAACAGGCTCCTCCTCTCTGCTCATCTACCTGCTCCTCCCCTCCAGTCATCTACCTGGTCACCCTCTCTCAAGCACCTATTGTTTCATCTCAGCGCTTCCCTCCCTCCCACTCTCCCACAATAACCTTTTCTCGAGAGCTGTGGTCCCAGAAGTTTCAGGAAAGGTCGAGGAATTTTTAAAAAAAAAAATAATTTTTATGTGTATGGTGTCTGCCTGAAGGTATGTGTACCCCATTCATACAGGAGCCCAAAAATGTCAGAATCGGGTGTCAGAAACCCAGAACAGACAGTGTTTTATTCTGCAGAAGTCCAGCATGCAGGGGCCTCCTGTTACCAGAACAGAGAGGCAACCAAGTGAGCTCTCAGGCTGATTTAAAGCACATTAGGGAATTCTGGGGTAGGTGACCTCTGTGTTAATCTGTTGGGTCCATCTCCATGGACATTCCATTACCAGGGTGTGGGGACTGGAAACTGCTGCTGAGGAAGTAGCTGAGGAAGTCTAGGAACTGCTGCTGACCCATTCCTTGTCCTGGCCTCAGGCCAGGTGGCGGGGCAGCTTCTGAGGCCTGGACTTGCCAAGTTCTTGGCAACTAGGCCTAGTCTCCTGAACTGCTGCCAGTTTGAAGCCTGTCATGGAATCAGCCCGGCCTCCTCTGTGGAAGAGATTAAAAGGAAGGCAGTATGACAAGTGCTCTCTTTTGCTTTGTGCACACAGCATTTCTACCCCTTACTGAGGTTATTCATACATCCCCACACACCCTTCTAGTTTTCTGCCGGCCCCATACTGACTCATCTCTGAGCTCTCTCTCTCTCTCTCTCTCTCTCTCTCTGGCTTTATTTGTTTTCTGTTTTTTGTTTTGTTTTATTTTGTTTTAATTTGATCTTAGTTGTCTCTGTATTCCCAGTGACCAGGCCTGTCTTCATAGTTTGGAGTGAAGCTCTGAGAAGCCCACAGGGGGCCAGCACTAGTGGCCAGGGCTCCTTGTCAATGGGCTCTTTCTTTTCTTGTGGCAGGGAAGTGAGCTTTCCCCGAAGAAAGGCCCCTCCAACCAACGGCCACCTTTCTCAGGACCATTCTGTGCCTGGGGAGGGACCTATATTCAAAGAACCACTCCCCTCATTTTGTTTTTCTTTTGGTCTTATACCACTGGCCTCCTTATTTTTGTTTCTCTATGAAATAAAATAAAGCCTTTAATATTCATGATAGTTTTTGAAACATTATAGGAATTAGGATTGTACCTAGATATGCATTACAGAAAGTAAAAATAAAAAACAACAGTGGTACAAGTTAATCCCTGGACCGTATGGGCCTGTTGGGGGTTTCAGAGCCTCCAGGAGACTAGGACCCACCATCCTGTACCTGCCAGCTCCTCAGGACCCCACATGGCTGCTGGAGTCTCATGGGGTGTGGCACCTTCTTCCTTAGCACTGTAAGGCACAGGTCAGACTTTCTTGAAGTCATTGAAATGGGATAATTTTGACGACTAGAGTGTCACCTGTAATTTTAAAATTGGTCATCAGCAACCAACTTTAATCCAGTTTCTAAATTTTTCTTAATCTATGAAGATCTGCCACACCCATGCATAATATATTCCCTTTACTTCCTGCTTTTTAAAGGGCCTTCCTTGGAAATAGTGTGACATTACTGCTCTTTTTCAAGGCCCAGATATTAGTCACATGGTGATTATTGCAGGGAGCCTGGGAAACATAGTTTAAAAAGTGGAGACTATTTCCATCCCCAAACTGGTTGCGTTGCCGGGGTGAATGATGGCTTGCTTGGTTGGTGACTGACCCCATCACTGATAGGCGGTAGCAGCCTCTATTTTAGAGGTGAAGAAACCAGCCCTCAGCCAGCCTGAGAACGTCAGCCTTTCCTGTTAAACCTGTGGACTATTGTTTTTCTTGAATTGAGAAGACTGGATTCATAGGAGTAGTCGGGAGCGTCACTACCAGGCTTTTGTCACGTCAGCCCTGGCTTCCCAAGCCAAGCTGCCCCTCAGTCTAATTCCCTCAGACCTCACTCTCCACTGTTTTTCCTCTGACCCTAAGCCCAGCGCAGGCTCCCCTCCTTTAGGAAGTCTGCCCTGAGATCTGCTCAGAGTGCATCCTAGACTTATGCACCCATCTCCCTGGATTTCCTGTTTCCCCAGAGTCCTGTCCAGTCCTGGCCCCAAGCTGCTCTTGGAGGATCGATGAGCGGCGTGGCCTTGTGCTGACCCTCTTACTTTCGTCACCTTCACCAATCTTACCAACTTATATTCATTTCTCTCCCAGTGCACACCAAGGTGCCAGTGAGACTGCTGCTGGAGAAGCCACACTGAATCTCTGAACTGGTTTTTATTGGTATCCACTTTGCTTCCCCCACAGGAAGGAAAAGAAAGAGATAGAAGAAAGACGACGACGAAATGTTTCCTATTCCCCTGTCTCACTTCAGAACTCTGCGGATAACTATTCCCTGGGCCTAAAAAGCCCCTACAGAATCAATTCTCCTTCCAGGTGAGGTGGACCAGCAATGGGAAGATAGGGAACTAGGAAGTGCCCACTCCCTAGCCCTGCTCCCTCCGGGTTTGCTGGAGAGACCTGGCAGGAAGAGCTTTATGTGGGATCACCGCATCTTTTCATACAGTTTGCTTCTTGTATTTAAAGTGTTGCCATGATAGTACTGTAGTATCAGCAACAATGAGCATGAGGAAGATAAGCATTGGGCAAACTGACCTCATAGGAAAGCTAAGCTGTCTTGAGGTGGGGACTAGTCACGGTATACCAAGCCCATAAACAGGTACAGCATCCTCCAGAATTTTCTGCCACAGGCATCTTGTAGCAGTAGGATATAGCAGAAGGTACTCACACTGCCCCATTTGACAAGCAGCTGGTGCCAGGAGGCAAATACAATAGCAAATTAAATGTCTACAATACGGGGGACCCAGGGTAGATGGAACAGGGGTCCAGGAGCCATGCCGGAGTTGGGTCACTAAGTCTGGCTCAGATGACAGGGTTTCCTGGCAGGAGAGGATGCATGTACTGGCTAGTTTTGTGTGTCAGTTTGACACAGGCTGTAGTTATGACAGAGAAGGGAGTTTTAGTTGAGGAAGTGTCTCTATGAGATTTAGCTGTGGGGCATTTTTTTTAATTAGTGACCAAGGGGGTAGGGCCCCTTGTGGGTGGTGCCATCTCTGGGCTAAAAGTTTTGGGTTCTATAAGAGAGCAGGCTGAACAAGCCAGGAGAAGCAAACCAATAAAAAACATCCCTCCATGACCTCTACATCAGCTCCTGCTTCCTGACCTGCTTGAGTTCTAGTCCTGACTATTTCCATCCCCAAACTGGTTACGTTGCTGGGGGTGAATGATGGCTTGCTTGCTTGGTGACTGTCCCCATCACTGATAGGCAGTGGCAGCCTCTATTTTAGAGGTGAAGAAACCAGCACTCAGCCAGCCTGAGAACGTCAGCCTTTCCTGTTAAACCTGTGAACTAATGTTTTTTCTTGAATTGAGAAGACTGGATTCATAGGAGTAGTTGGGAGTGTCACTACCAGACTTTTGTCACATCAGCCCTGGCTTCCCAAGCCAAGCTGCCCCTCAGTCTAATTCCCTCAGACCTCACTCTCCACTGTTTTTCCTCTGACCCTAAGCCCAGCGCAGGCTCCCCTCCTTTAGGAAGTCTGCCCTTACCATACAAGCATGAAGACCTGAGTAGAAATCTCTAGAACCCAGCCTGCATCTGTACCCCCAGGATTCTTACAGAGAGATAGATGCGGAGGCAGGAGAAGTCTGTGGGCTAGCTAACCTTGCATATGCACCAGTGGACAGCAACCAAAAGACCCTATCTTAAGCAAGGTAGACAATAAGGGCCAACACACAAGGTTGCCCTCTGACCTCCACACATGTGCCATGATATATATGTGTCCCCCCACATATTATACACACGTGGTGCAGGTGAGCCCCAGATGGACAGGTTCTCTTTTGGTTGACCCCATAGGAAGGAAGAGTAGAAAGTCTGTCAGAAGCCGGGTGTGGTGGCGCACACCTTTAATCCTAGCACTTGGGAGGCAGAGGCAGGCAGATTTCTGAGTTCGAGGCCAGCCTGGTCTACAGAGTGAGTTCCAGGACAGCCAGGACTAAACAGAGAAACCCTGTCTCCAAAAAACCAAAAAACAAACAAACAAACAAACAAAACAAAAAAAAACATAAAAAAAAAAAGTCTGTCAGAGAGCTGAAAGGACTTGTCATTTCATAGCTGTCACTTCTGTGGTCCTTTCCAAGCCTCTTAAGTCAGGGAATGCCGGAGCATGCCTGCCTGGGAGTCCTGGCCAAGCTCTACCCAGAGGGACTCCTTTTTGCTGGGCTCTGCACCAGCTTAAATTCTCAGAGCCCACAAGACAGCTCACAATCATTTGTAATTTTAGTTCCATAGGATCTAATGCCCTTTTCTGGCCTCCAAGGGCACTAGGTATGTATATAGCACACATACATGTATGTTGGCAAAACATTCATACACATAACATAAAAAAATGAATCAATCCTAGAAAAAAAGAAAATGAAATTTTTATTTTAATTGAAGTAAGGTGAATTAAGGCATACTCATCTCTGTTTTGTTTTGAGATAGTTTCTCTATGTAGCCTGTCCTTGAACTTGTTCTGTAGACCAGGCTGATCTCAAACTCAAAGATCCACCTGCCTCTGCCTCCCAAGTGCTGGGATTAAATGCATGTGCCACCATGACCAGCCTGAGTGTCGATTTTAATCTTTTTGACTTGATTTTTTTCTCTGTGTATTTACTGCAGTCCACCCACACATTCTTTCTTGATTGAGTTCCTGTTCTTCCCAGATCCTCCATGCCTTCTGCCGTTTGCTGGCCTTTTGACCTGCTTCCCTCGGGGGCTTGATGCTAGCTAGCCTGCTGACATCTCCGTCATGTGAGGTTCCTACCATTTCTGTCTTCTCATTCCTCCACAGTGATCGCAGCAGCAGTAAATTCAAAGGCAAGCGGGACATGCTCTTCCGGCTCTCACCCGCCTCCATGGAATGAACTCACCCAAGAGCAGGAGGAGACTTTGGAGTGACACCCGTGTCTGTTGTCAGATTCGATAGAAAGCAGAATCAGCAATGGCAACTGAGAGCCCTGCTGCAGCCAGGGACATATGGAGTCTCCCCCAGTCCACAGGAGAAAGAATATTAAAGTTCACACCTCCCACGAACCATTCAGGGCTTAGATATGCCGATTCACCTCATCTACCAGATATTTACTTAATTTGATCTTTCATTCACTTGATAATAACACAAGCCAACATATCCTTATGAAACATAGCAAGACCTTCTCTCAAAAAACAAGCCAACAGCAAGTATCAAAAGAGAGCTGAGCCAGGTGGTGGTGGCGCACGCTTTTAATCCCAGCACTTGGAAGGTAGAGGCAGGCAGATTTCTGAGTTCAAGGCCAGTCTGGTCTACAGAGTGAGTTCCAGGACAGCCAGGGCTGTACAGAGAAACCCTGTCCTGAAAAACCAAAAAAAAAAAATCTGACCTATGAAGTCCCAGCTGTCATTAGTCCTAGCACTCTGTAGTCAGGGGATCTAGTCAGGTGGATCTCTCAGTTCAAGGCTGGTCATTCCTACATGTTTGTTAAAACATGTGACACACATATTTGGGGCTTACTCATCTATTAATCTATATTAAGTTAGATATTAACACTTAACATTTATTTAGATGTTTTCGGTTTTACATGTTTTTATTTGCCTGTTTTCAGTACCAGATATTGAACCTAGGGCCTTGCCTATGCTAGCAAACCACTCCTTCCTATTTGAGGGTCTTGCAGTCTGCCACTACTCCTGAGCTGACAGGCTCTCCCAGAGCTGTAAAACAGCACACTTCTTTCCTGGGAATGGGGAGTTGGTACAACCACACATTTCCAGGAGTCTTAGATTCCTTTCAAGGTCCCGGAAATTCTGCCCTGCCCCGTAAGCCAACTACACTCCTGGAAATCTATCCTAAGAAAATCTCAGGAACGAAGGCATGTCGAAGATGCTTCATTTGTCATCTCATAAGAGGGAAACTCATTAATAACAGACATCCTGTGGAATACTGTGGGAGCATGCGAAGGGCAGAAGTAAGTCTAGGGGAGCCGCCAAGCAGCAGCATACTGGTTGAGTATGTCTTTTTGGTTCTGTTAATGTTTTCAATAAAAACCAACTGTTTCTATTTTGGTTTTGGTTTCTAAAACTTGGATGATTTTTGTTAGTTTGTTTCTTTTCTTTTCATTAATCTCCAGGAAGCTTTGAGATTAGTGCATAGGCAGACATCATAGAGTTTGTCAGAATGTCTCCCTGAAGTAATAAGCACAGAATTGGAAATCAGGTACTAGAAAAGAACGGAAGATGGGCCTAGAGAGCAAGCTTGCAGCCTAAGGACATGCATCCCAGTCTGCTGCCCTTCCCCTGGACCCCAGCTTCATGCCCTGTCCCACATCATCATTTGCCCTGCCAGACACTCTGGCTCAGCCTAAATGCCATGTTCCCCTCCCTGCAAACGAGATCAGGTGCCCCTGTGCATGTTCCCCTACCACCCCGTATCTGTTTCTGTGTTTTTAAGATTTCTTATTTTTATTTGTATGTATGTGTGTCTATCCGTCTGTGTGTAGGTCAGACGAGGGCAGCAAATCTCCTGGAGCTGGAGTTTAAGGCAGTTGTGAGTCACCCAGGGTACGTGCTGGGAACTGAACTCACATCCCAGCACTTGGGAGGCAGAGGCAGGAAGATCTCTGAGTTCGAGGCCAGCCTGGTCTACAGAGTGAGTTCCAGGACAGCCAGGGCTACACAGAGAAACCCTGTCTCGGAAAACAAACAAAAACAACAAAGAAGAAGTTAAAGCAGAGGGACATGGTTCTGTCTGTGTTCTTGTAAGTCCTGACTTCATCCTATGAGAGGCCAACTAACAGTAAGAATATGAGAAAAACACTTTTCTTTCATAGGTTTGGACCACATTTGGCCACAGGTTTCCACTTTCCAAATATACAATATAGTGGACATGGTGCTATAGATCTTTGATACCAGAATTCAGGAAGTAGAGGCAGGTATATCTCTGTGAGTTCCAGGACAGCCAAGTCTACATAGTGAGACTCTGTCTCCAAAAAAAAAAAAGAGAGAGAGAGAGAAAGAAAGAAAGAAAGAAAGAAAGAAAGAAAGAAAGAAGAAAAGAAAACAAAAACAAATACACTAGTGGAGGCAAATTATTAATCAAGGGAGCATACAGGCTCTGTGTGTGTGTGTGTGTGTGTGTGTGTGTGTGTGTGTGTGTATGTGTGTGTGTGTGTGTGTGTGTGCATATGTATGTCTAGACTGAATCTAAGAACAAAATGTTATATAGAGCAGTACTCAACCTGTGGGTCAAGACCCCTTTGGCAATGATTTATCTCCAAATGTATTTACATTACAATTCATAACTAGCAAAATTACAATTATGAAGTAGCAACAAAATTTGCTGATTGGGGGCAGCACAGCATGAGGCACTGCACTAAAATGACACAGCATGAGGAAGGCTGAGAACCGCTCACCAGTACATGAGGTAAGAGAATGGCTTTGGACAGCTTTTTTGTGTGTGAGCACCCTGCCTCAGGGAAGACACGTTTCTAAATCTCTTGCCAAAGTGAATCACTGTTTGGTTTCTAAAAATTGCTTCACAGTCCCAAGGTTCAAGATGAAACTATTCATAGAAAATTATGCAAAGGGAGAAGCAGACTTCAGAGTTCTGTCCTACGGCAGCTTTGCAACTGTGTACGTTCTTTTACCTCAGTCCTCAATAGCACTGGTGCCTTGTCCTTGAATCTCTACCATGGGAGATCTAGCGCAGGGCCTGGCACATAGTTGGGAACCAATGCCCACTTTCTAAATACATTCAATGTCTAAGGGAGGATCTATCCAGCAAATGATCTGGGGTTGCGTGTGTGACGAAACCTTCTTGCTTTAATTCGCTATCAAAGTATTTCTCAAATTTGTGCCCCTGAGATTCCAATACATTCACAGACAGTTGGTATGACAATTCTCCAGATTCCCAGTGGAACCAGGAGCCTCGATTTGGCTATGAGGTGGTTGTCCACAGAGGGGCAGTACAGTGCAGTGGTTTAAAACTCAGGTCCTGCTCTGAACCCCACTTCCTGTTTTACTAAAGCATTAGAATATATGCCTCTCCCAAGTATATGAAAATTAGGTCATTTTTGAAGTCTCCCCCAAATAGCAAATAGGCCATATTATCTGGCAGTAACTGACACAAAAGTGGCTTGCTATGTTCTCAATGTCTTGAATAGGAAAATAGCACTTGCCATGCAGGACTTTTTCTCTATATCTATCTATCCATCCATCTATCCATCCATCATCCATGTATCCATCCATTCATCCATCCATCTACCATCCATGTGTCCATGTCCATCTATCCAATCTATCATCTATCTCTCTCTCTCTCTATCTATCTATCTATCTATCTATGGTTTTTTTTTTAATTTTTTTTTGTTTATTTATTTTATTTCATGTATGTGGGTACACTGTCGCTGTCTTCAGACACACCAGAAGAGGGCGTCAGATCTCTTTTTACAGATGGTTGTGAGCCACCATGTGGTTGCTGGGATTTGAACTCATGACCTTTAGAAGAGCAGTTGGTGCTCTTACCCTCTGAGCCATCTCACCAGCCCCTAGCTATGGTTTTTTAAGACGGGGTTTCTCTGTGTAGCCCTGGCTATCCTGGAACTCACTCTGTAGACCAGGTGGCCTTGAACTCAGAGATCCGCCTGTCTCTGTCTGCCTCTCAAGTGCTGGGACTGAAGGTGTATGCCACCATACCAGGTTGATGTTTTTCTCTTTTAAATATAGTCTTATCAGGAGCTTGGAGAGGAGGCTCTTCTCCATGGTTAAGAGCTCCTCCCCACTACCTCGAATTCTAGTTCTAGGGGATCTGATGCCCTCTTCTGGCCTGAAAGGTGCCAACACATGGTACATATATATACATGCAAGCAAACACACATACACATAATCTTATCAGTCTAATATGGCTTTTGACTTTTGTGCTATGCCTTACTCTCGCAGGGGACCTAGATTTGATCCCTGGCACCCATACAGTGGATCACAGCCATCTATAACCCTAGTTTCAGGGAATCTGACACCTTCTTCTGACCTTCACTGGCACCAGACACTCACATGATGTACATACACACAGGCAAAACATTCATACACATGAAATAAAAGTTAGATTAAAAAACATTCAAGCCAGGCGGTGTTGACACACGCCTTTAATCCCAGCACTTGGGAGGCAGAGGCAGGTGGATTTCTGAGTTCAAGGCCAGCCTGGTCTACACAGTGAGTTCTAGGACAGTCAGGGCTATACAGAGGAACCCTGTCTCAAAAATACAAAAAAACAAAAAAAAACAAAAAACAAAAAAAACCAAACCAAAACAAAAAAACAAAAACAAAAAAACATTCTTAAGGAGGCTGGAGAGTTGGCTCAGCAGGTAAGAGCACTGAGTGCTCTTCCAAAGGTCTTGAGTTCAGTTCCCAGCAACCACATGGTGGCTCACAATCATCTGTAATAGGATCCGATGCCCTCTTCTGATGTGTCTGAAGACAGCTACAGTGTACTCATATAAATAAAATAAATAAATCTTTAAAAAAAATTCTTAAATAAAAATAAATGGCCCCATGTTTTCTTCACGTGCGTTTCTTATGTTCAGTTTGATCCATCTAGAAGTTATTTTGGCATAAGGTGTGAAGTTGGGTTCCAGTTTTATTTCCCTCCAGATGGCTACCTAGTCATTCCAACACCATTCACTCATTTCCTTCATCAACTTGAAACTGCCACTTCACGATACTCGGAATTGTTATAGGATTTTTTTTTTCCTGATTGGAGGGAAAGTTGCACTTTTCTCCATGTTTGGGGCTGTTTTTAAATGTCTAAAAGATGCATAGAACCATCGGCATGCTATCCTAACAAGCCTTTCTCCCGGCTTCATGAATTTGTCATTACCAAGCTCATTTCAGTCTCTTCCTTTGAGCGTAGTGCACACAACCTTCAAATATTATGAGCATTTCTCTCTCCCAGCTGTCACTACAGCAAACTACATATGTTAGATTTCCCTAAATCGTCTTGCTGCGCTCTTTGTAGCTCTCCGGTATATTGTTGATGTCTTCAAGCAAGTTGCTCAAAAGTTACTGTATTTTAGGTGGATTCAGAAGGAAAGCCTGCCGTCGCTATTGGGTTCTTTTTTTCTTTGTTTCTTTGTTTTTCGAGACAGGGTTTCTCTCTGTAGCCCTGGCTGTCCTGGAACTCACTCTGTGGACCAGGCTAGCCTCGAACTCAGAGATCCGCCTGCCTCTGCCTCCCAAGTGCTGGGATTAAAGGCATCAGCCATCAAATGGACAATTTCCATTCGAGAAGACGGGCAATGATTCTGTAAAGTAAGAGCATTTTGAAAAGCTATATCCGTGGGAGATGGGTCTGTCCTTCAAAATGTCAATTGTTTTGGAATTTACTTCATTAAAAAGGTTCAAAAAGAATATAGAGGTCGCCCATATTGGTGGGTCATCCAAGACACTTCAAGCTCCCTCAGCAGATGGTCTTTCAAGTGTTTAAGACTCTCAACTGTCAGTTTCCATTTAAGGGGAAAGGAAACAGTTTGCAGGGACGGCCTTGCTGGCATCATGGCTGGCCCTGGGTTCTATTAAAAACGGAACTAAAACCTCGTGTTTCTGTAGATTATTCTGTGTTCATTTAGAACCACATTAGGAAAAACAATTACTATCCATCCCAGAAGAAAGGACCGCAAATGCAGAGTCAGGAGAGAAGGGGAAATGAGGTACCCAGCCAGGTATGAAAAGCTTGGAATGAAAGCAGCCCCATGCAGGGGGAAATCGATCTCCAAGTTCGACCTCCTAATAGACCAAGGTCGTCATCTCCCGACCTCATCAGCGGCCAAGCAACTCCCTTCGCCCAAGGGATACCCGGACTCTCTTCTCAAACCCAAACCTCTCTCTTCAGGGTCCACGTCCCACCACGGCCCTCCCTAACCTCAGAGACCCAAAGACTCTCTCCGGGATCCTCCCAGCCGCCTTCACTAGGGACCCTGCCCCACCCTCCGCTCTCCTTCCCACGCCTTGTGCTACACTTAACTGCTGACCCGCTCGCTAAGGGCCTTCCCTTACCTGCTCTAGTTCTGAAGGTAAACCTGGAGCCCCGCCCACAGCTCGGAGCCCCGCCCCGAGCCCCGCCCACAGCGGGAGCCCCCCCCAAGCCCCACCCACAGCAGGAGTCCCGAGCCCCGCCCACAGCGAGAGCCCGGCCCGAGCCCCACCCATACTGGGGCTCGTCCACAGCAGGAGCCCCGCCCACAGCTCGGAGCCCCGCCCCGAGCCCCGCCCACACCGGGGGCTTGTCCCCCGTGGCCCTCCTTTGGCGCCAGACCCCGAGATACTCGACGTCTGGGCTGTGGGCCTCCGCGTTCCGGGTCCGCGTTAGAATTCTGGACGGCAGAGCCGGAGCGGGAGCCGTAAGGGACTCACCTTGAAAATCTCGGGGAGGCTGTGGGTTCGAGTGCGGGCGAGTGGCGGAAAGAGGAGGCGCGGGAAAATCTGAGGAAAACTCGACGCGTTTGAGCAAGCTTTCCTCCCCGCGCCCTTCCTGTGGTGATCTTTGGTCGTGGTTGGACCCGGCCTGGGGTCTGTCACCTTCCGCCCCGGCTCCGAGGCGTGTAGTGAGTTCGAGACGTTCCCACCCTCCTGTAAATCAAGTCCGACCCAAGTCTTAAGGCCTCCTCGCTTGATGAGGGAACTAGGTCGGGCCCCGAAAGTGTAGGCCTCGGGCCCTGACTGAGCCGCTTGCCCTGGGGCCGCGGGCCTCTGACCGCCTTCTCTTTGCCCTGCTGCTCCCCACCCGGCCTCTGAAACCCAGGCTGGGCGCCCCGCTTCTGATCCCAGGGTCGGGGTGCATGGGATCCCAGCAGAGGAAGGCAAGGCCGGTAGATCTGACAGACTCTGTCAAAAAAGGAAAGGCGATTGGTTTGCATTCCTCGGTAAGAAGAGTCTGGTATTGGGGCTGGCGAGATGGCTCGGCGAGTAAGAGCACTGACTGCTCTTCCGAAGGTCCCGAGTTCAAATCCCAGCAACCACACGGTGGCTCACAACCATCCGTAATGAGATCTGACGCCCTCTTCTGGTGCGTGCGGGGCAGAGTGAGTGGGGCCGTCCTGAGTTCAATTCTCAGCAGCCTCATGATGGCTCACGGCCATTCATACAGCTATAGTGTACTCATACACATAAAATAAATAAATAAATCTTTTTTTTTTCGAGACAGGGTTTCTCTGTGTAGCCCAGGCTGTCCTGGAACTCACTCTGTAGACCAGGCTGGCCTCTGCTTTGCCTCCCAAGTACTGGGATTAAAGGCGTGCTCCACCACTGCCTGGCGAATAAATCTTTTTTTTTTTTTTTTTTTTTTTTTTTTTTAAGAAAAGAAGAGTCTGGTGTTTAGGCTAATCATGGAAATAGCTAAGAGATGGGCATGGTAGTGCACTCTGGAGTTCCAGAACTGTGGAGAATCTGAGTTCCAAGCTTACACACACACACACTCATATTCTCTCTCTTTCTCTCCCCCTCCCCCCCCCCCCCCCCCCCTCTCCCCCGCCCTCCCTCCCTTCCCCCCTCCCTCCCTCTTTCTCTCCCTCCTCTCTCTCTCTCTCCTCTCTCTCTCTCTCTCTCAATCTCTCTCTCTCTCTCCCTTCTCCCCCCCGCCCCTCTCTCTCAGAAGGTAGAGGCAGGAAAGTCATTGTAAACTCAAAGCCAGTCTGTTCTACTTAAGGAGTTTCAGGACAGCCAAGGCTATTAGCAAAACCTCGCACTCAAGGCTGAAAAAAACAGAAACAAACCCACCCCAATATTCCAGAAGAACCCACTCAAATACTGCTCTCTTTTGTACCCAACTCTTTGCCACCTTAGTAGTTTGTTTCCTTTGTGCTGGCACCCAACACTTGACTTTGGCATTAAATGTGGAAATGTGAGGAAAGCCAGGGCTACACAGAGAAACAAAAACAAAACAAGAGGCTGGAGAGATGGTTCAGCCTGTAAGAACACTCACTGCTCTTCCAAAGGTCCTGAGTTCAAATCCTAGCAACCACATGGTGGCTCACAACCATCTGTAATGAGATCTGATGCCCTCTTCTGGTTGTCTAAAGACAGTGACAGTGTATGCACATATATAAAATAAATAATTCTTCCTTTTTTTTTTTTTTTTTTTTTTTTTTCTGAGACAAGGTTTCTCTGTGTAGCCCTGGCTGTCCTGAAACTCACTCTGCAGACCAGGCTGGCCTCGAACTCAGAAATCCGCCTGCCTCTGCCTCCCAAGTGCTGGGTGAAAGGCCTGTGCCACCACCGCCTGGCAAAATAAATAATTCTTAAAAAACAGAAAAGGAATAGTCTAGGAACAGTATTATTCAGACTACATTTTATTGTAATGTACCATCATGTCTATGGCTTCCCAGGATTTTTTTAAAAACTTAATTACTGATATTGTCCTGGCTAGTTTTTTTCTTTTTCTTTTTTTTTTTTTTTTTTTTTTTTTTTTTTTT
>JADRCD010076121.1:0-11110 GCA_019843815.1 Montemys delectorum | reverse complement strand
ATTTATTACATGTAAGTACACTATAGCTGTCTTCAGCCACTTCAGAAGAGGACATCGGATCTCATTACAGATGGTTGTGAGCCACCATGTGGTTACTGGGAATTGAACTCAGGACCTTTGGAAGAGCAGTCAGTGCTCTTAACCCCTGAGCTATCTCACCAGCCCGGGTCATTTCTTAACAGAAGAAAAATGATGAAAATTTCCTTCACTGACTTCAATAAAAAGAAATGTAGGATATTAAATAATTTTTTAAAATAATCAATGAATATTTGTATGATTTTGAAAGGATTTTCTGTAATTGTGCCATCAACTAAACATGAGATGTTTTGTTTACTAATATGGTCACTATCAAAAAGATGCTATCACTGATATTTTCATATAACAAAACACATAAAGAACTCTGTTACATTTTACTTTTTTCTGGGCTTTCCTAGGCTAATACTTGATTTGTAGAGGTTGGAACTGGATGAATTTATATAGGGAATCAAAACCATGTAGTGGCTAATCAACTTTGAGATGTTCCTAAGATGTTTTATTTACATAGTTAAAATACTTACCATAATCTCCAAGGAGAGAGCTGCATGTCATTTTCACCATTTTATACAGAGGACTACTCAGAGCTCAAATAACTAGCCAAACAAGTAAATAACACTTCTGGAAATTAAATTCTGGTTTTCTGATTCACAAATGATAAATGCAACTTAACGAACTTAAAGTTCATGTCCTTGCATAAAACCTTTCTATAGGGAGCATGACCAATGGGTATACTAAACTTTTCCCTATTCTCAATGTTAAACAATACCATTGTGCTTACATTTAGTATCTGGTTAGTAATGGTCAATGAAGATTTAGGTAGCAAGAACATGCATCTCAATCATTCTCATCCTTGTATAATGTAACCTTCAAGTCATGTAGGTGTGGCCAAGGAGCCCTTCTCTCCCTCCACATGTAGCAACCATAGAAATACTGAACAGTCTTAGGAACCATGGCTACTATTCAAATATACAGAAGGTGTCCTCCTCTAAAAACACTATTAAAGGAAGGTACTGGTTATGGAGAGGACTGTGGTGATACTGTGAAGAATGAGTATTCTATCTGGGACAGCATGCCTAGAATAACTAGGTACACAATTATAGCGGGCATAAAGGAAGAACCAGTTGTAGCTTAAACAAAGTCTCTATGTCTGTCTCTCCTGCTTTGTAGTATTGTAATGATGCTTTCTCTTTAAATTACCTTCAAAGAAGTAATCTTTCCAAATGAGAAAGCTCTTCTTCCACATCTTACTTCTATATTAAAGTTGAATATACTCCTTTGTTCTGTGTCTTGATGTTTTCCTGGTTACACCAGATTACATGACAATATCCATATCAAGACTCCATCTAATTCCTTGAATTCATAAGCATTTGAGTGCCTACAAAATTCTAGGTGCTGCCCAAGAGGCCAGGAAGAAAGCAGCGAACAAACCCAACTTCCTGCTTATGAGATAATCAGCGTCCTGCCCCCATCTTGGGCTTCATGTCACCTAGTGTCTGACACTAGGGACTAATGGCATTACTCACTCTGTATATGCAGCTCCTTGGCCTTGGCCACCAAGGACATTAAGTCGCAAGTTGTTTGCACAGCAGCTCGGAACCGATCTAGCCCTCCCTTCCGTGAGGTAGGAGCTAGTTTAGGGTGGGGAACAGTGTGTGCCAAAAGGTGGTCTAAATAACGAGCAACTTCATCACCACAGCGAGCTGCAAGGTTAGTTGGGAAAGGGGAAGAGACAAAAATGAACATTTTCGTTATTTCCAAATCTATCCCAGCAGTCAGAATGACTGGCGGTTGTACCTAAAATACTGTCAGAAGTAGGCTGTTCTTAGCTTATGAAGGAAAAAAGAGCTTGTGATCATTATACATCCTCATAGATTAAGATTTAGAGATTATGGCCATTTATCAGGACCCATCTGCTCTTCAATTTTTCTGAGACACACACACAGGAAAAGTTAAAAGCAATATGAGTTTGTTCCAGAACAAGCAGAGCAAGTATTTCATTATTTCTGTGTGACAACAGTGGTAGCAGAAGGGGGATAACAGTGGAGGAGCAGGACAGGCTCCTTCAAGGCCCACTAGCAGAAGAGACTTTTGTGAAGAAAGGCCACGAAAGGGCAAAAATCTTCCACCAAATATTGGGTTAATTGTAAACAGAGTGTACAAATACTAGTTCTAATTACTAGCAAAAAGGCATCTTTATATGCTATTGGTGAAATATGACTATCGATCGCAAACCTTGCCTTTTAGTCAATATTTGTTTATTTATTTACTCACCAAATATGTGTTATTACTATGGAACAGGCAGTGTCCAAGGCACTGAGAATTATTATAGAAAGTATATATGTTCTGTATTCTCTTGGACTCACTCTCTTACAGGTATACATCTTACAAGGATCTCCAGCCCTATGGCTTCATGAAGCCAAGGAAAGCTATGAATAAGGCCTGATATAAAATCATGAATTTACTCAAAACATGAGGGTTTTTTTTTCTGTAACTCTATTGCATAATTCTTGAGCATGAACTTTGTGTCCAAAGGCGGGACCCACCTAGAATCATCTCTGCATACAGATAATGGAAATGTCATAGTTTATGAACATTTGTAATGTTACAGTTAGAGAAACACAGTGCTGGGATCAGTACCAAAGTCATGCATCATCTAGTTCTGGGCAATCTTCAGTGACATCTCCAAAAGTCCCTCAGTGATCTGATGTGACTAATGGAAACTAGCAGAGGTGTACAACTGGAACTCATATTCAATGGCATCCCAGTGACAGGTATCTTAATCTTGAATATAATCCAAATACTTGAGTAAAGAGATGTCAGTTCCATTTAAGTTTTAAAACGGTTTATGAAAAAAGAAAAACTAAGCAAACCTAGAGGGATATATAGTAAATGTTGAGCTCAAATTAAAAAAAAAGTAGTACTTAGTACTTTAATGTGTTGGCTTTTATTATATATGAGATTATGTTTGTTAGTATCTCATGATAGATGCTAACAGTCAAATACCCAGACAACAGAAGCAGGTCCACCAAAATTTAGAAAATTAGAAGAACCATTCTCTTATTGACCATTCTCTTTTGGGGATTCAAATAATGTAATTCTTGTCTTGCATAGGGTCAGTACTTTGACACTGCAGTCAGTGCTTCTCAGTAATTTTAAATACATGCTATCAGAGTGCTTGCTCATGGCATTATGTTCATATCCTTAGCATTTATTAAATATACATTATTTGTCTAGTTTGTCACATAAAGCAACAGGCATTCTGACTAGGCTTTTTCAAACTATACAGACCTCACAACTATCAATATATGCCTCTAATGATACATAAAATATACCTTGAATTATGAGAAACTTTTAACATAACTCTAATCAAATTTCATATTTACTTATTCTTAGTGTCAAAAGTAATGTATACAAATGCATGTATGTTCATATGTATGTATTATATTTTCAACTACACTACTGATTTAATATATTTTACTCACCATTGTTTCTTTCCATTTCAAATCGCCAGATACTCCAAATGCTCAAGAAAGAAATCCTCCCTAATCTTAGTAAGGCATATTCCAACCCCACACTCCATAATCGGTCACCCCAGAGTTATTAGACCAGAAACCAAAGAGAAGTAAAGGGAAAAAAATGAAGCCAAATAACAGTAGAAATCTAGGTGTATTAAAGAGGAGTGAGATTGCTGGAAGTCTGAGTTTTTAACAATGAAGCTAAACAATCATTTGTATTACTGTCTGGCCATCCAGCATTGTTTAAGGCCTCCTTACCATTACTTGTTGAATCATAGCTATCCATCCAGTTGCCAGAGTCCAGATCATCATCATAGTCTTCATCATAGTCGTCACTGTACAGCTTACCCTCAGGTCCAGGGTCCATGAAGCTTAAGTGTGTGCAGCAAGATGTTGTCAAAAACTCTGACAATTTACCTGTTTGGATCCTTACAATTACAGGGTACACAGAAAACAGAAATTTAGGGAATATCTTTTTAAAAGTAACACAATTTTAGGAATATAGCTCAATTAGTAAAGTACATGCCTAGCATGAACAAAAACCTTTGCTCAACTCCAAAAATTAAACAGATGAACAAATAAGCCACACTTGTCAATAAAGGGATGCTAAGCATATTTTAAGTGTGTTGGGAAGATTTTAAAAGAAAGGTCACTAATTAAAGTTTACAATCCTCCAACAGATTATTCCTATGCTTTTCATTGCTGTACACTATGTTGAATGTCTGCTAAAAAACTGTATTAGCTATTAGAGACGTAGATGGAGAATGAGGATAAATCACACAAATCTATAACATCATTTAAAAAATACCATCAGGCTGGAGAGACTGCTAAGTGCTTAAGAACACTGACTTCTCTTCCAAAGGACCCGTGCTTAATTCCCAGCAACCACATGATGGCTTAGAACTGTCTCTAACTCCAATCTGAAGGGATCTGATACTGTTTGCTGGCCTCTGTAGGAACTACGCACGCACACAGTGCACAGATATACATGCAGGCAAAACTCCCATACACACAGAATAGAAATAAAAAGAAATCTCAAAAAGTTTTAAAAATACTATCAAAGGACCACTTTGGACATAAGAGACAGAACCTGAAAACTGTATACATTGTAATAAATTAGGTTGAGCCATATCAATTTCTACTTAATAAGCCAATTCCAAAACTCCAAATGAAGTTAGTAGCACTAATTCTCCTTTTTGTCTGTTTTTGAGACAGAGTTTCTCTGTATAGCCCTGGCTCTCCTGGAACTCACTCTGTAGACCAGGCTGTCTTTCAACTCAGAGATTTGCCTAGTGCTATTAATTTTCTAAGGAAGCCAGTTTAAAGGGGCTACCAATGGCTAGACCTTGGATAATTTGAAAAATAAAAGAAATAATGATAGGAATGGATCATGAAATGCTGAATAAAATAAGAATCCAAAGAATATATATTAATCATAAACCACAAAATGAGATAATTTTTACATATAAGAATTCCAATTCTAGATGTACACAAAATGATAGAAACACTGTCAGATGAGCCTCAGTTTATACGTTTGTATGTATGTATGTATGTATGTATGTATGCAGACAAATTTCTAGAAGGCTATTTTATAACTCAGTAATAATTCTTGCCTGCAAGAATCAATGGAAGCCAGTAACATTTGCTCAAAGATCTTTGAGAAAAGGATATGAAGACACTTGGTGAGCAGCACTAAAATTGAGATCGCATCATTCATAATGATTAACCCATCTCAAGTGTTTTCTGAAATGATGCCTTGGGAAAGACTGCAGTGAACTCTTATAACTGTATGTGTTGTTGCAGCATCTATTTGGATCTAAATTTAACTTTCTCATATTACAAGCAGAGCTCAAGCATTACTGGCAGTTTCTTGTGCTCCATCTCCCCGGTTCAGGGTATATATCCCTTACCTGGCCCCACCAAAATAGCCATCCTGCATTTTCCGGAGTGCTGCCAAGATACTTGAATTCAAGCTGGTTCCATCTTCATCTTTAAAAGGAAGGATTAAAAAACAAAACGGTTATTTGTCATTTTATCTTAGAACTAGGGGGAAATATTTCAATTATTTCAAACCAACACTGTACTTCAATATTTTTTTTTTTCGAGACAGGGTTTCTCTGTGTAGCCCTGGCCGTCCTGGAACTCACTCTGTAGACCAGGCTGGCCTCGAACTCAGAAATCCACCTGCCTTCTGCCTCCCAAGTGCTGGGATTAAAGGCATGTGCCACCACTGCCCAGCTGTACTTCAATTATTAATGTGAGAATCAACATCACTGCAGAATGGACAAATGGTAAAGATTAAGTTCTTCAAAGGCATTATTTCGTTTCTCACAAGTACCCAGCACTATTTATCAAATGTTTATGACAAATACTATTGATGAACCAGCCCACCTCCATTTTAGGCTTGAAAGCTATCTTATATTAAAAGCAAACTAGGTTACTTCCTGTTTCTAATCAAATCTTTGTTTCTCAAGGATTGGACTATGTCTACCTACCTGTAACCTTAACTACAAATGGTTCTGTACTGCCTCTTCCAGGAAACTGCAACCTTGTCTTTGTTTCAAAAAGTTGTTATAACTACCTTGCAACCTTACCTTTGTTTCAAAAGGCTGTTATGAATATTTTGTTATGTTCTTCCTGTAACCCCACCTATTAGCCTGTCAAAACCCCCATTTGGAAACCCCCTACCCCTGATAAAACTCTTGCCTTGCCCATGTCCAAGGCTGACCTCTTAAACCACTCTTTAGGGGGAAGTAGCCCATTCACATGAATAAAAAAAGCTTGCTTTAATTAGTTGCTTGCTTTCATTAATTTGGCTATGGTGATATGGGTCAGTATTTGTTCCCCTTGCATCATTGGGATTATCATTATAAGTATCTCATAGATGGTATCACTTACAATGAGCCTTGGTGTGTGCAAATGTATGTGTAAATGTGTATATATACACTTAAAATCCTCTAGAAGGGTACTCATTACCTGCTTTTTAGTCTTGTGATTTGCCTTTTCCAATTTGTCCTTTCTGATAGCACTCAGGATGCAGAGGCAGGAGGACCATGGGTTCAAGGCCAGGCTGATATAATGAGTTCTACAATAGCCTGGGTATATTGTGAGACTTTGCTTCAAAACACAAAAACAAAATAACAAAAACCAATAAAAGCCGGGTATAGTGGTGCACATCTGTAATTTCAGTACTTGAGAGGTGGATATAGGAAGATCAGGAGTTCAAAGCCAACCTTTGCTATATATCATGTTTGAGGACAGCTTATACTATATAATACCCAGTCTCAGAAACCAAACTGGGTCAGTGAGATGGCATAATGGGTAAAAGCACTTGCTGCCAACACTGATAACCTGAGTTTGATCTCTGGAACCCACATGATAGAGAGAGAGGACCAACTTCTGCAAACTGTCCTCTGACTTCCACACAAGAGCCACTACAAGCACATGTATGTGCGCACATAACAAATAAATAAATAAATATTTACAAACATCCATACGTAAATCAAACGAAACAAGAATAAACACATGGAATAAAATAGCTTGATATAGTGGCAAATGCCTGTAATCTCAGCATTTGGGATGCTAAAGCAGGAAGACTACTATGAGTTCAAACCAGCTTGGTGAGATTGTAGCTAGCCTGGGCCATAGAGTAAAATTCTGTGTCCAAAGAATTAAAGAGCAAACAAAAAAGAAAGGAAATATCAAAGAGAACAAAACAAAATGGCTCTGTATCATCTTTCTTCAATTTTCAATACTAGCAATGCAGAATATTATCTCCTCACCTCACATGTTGACTAGTTTTCTTGATGTCAGTCTACTATGATAACAGAACTACTGTCAACAACTAAAATCTCCTAAATACAACTTTTTTCATGTCATTGTGTGGTCCTCTCTTCTCCCCAGGGGTTGTTGGCCACCAGCCATGAAGACAATCACCTTCAAAGAGGCAACTCAACTTTATTTGGACTAAATCAAGGGCTTTATCAGGGTTTGGCTTTTCGGGTTTTTTTTGGGGGGTGGGGTTGTTTGTTTGGGTTTTTTTTTTTGGAAGGAGGCAGAGATTTTCAGGGTAGGTTTCATTAACTAGAATTTAGGGTACTGAAGAATGCCTCATTTGCCTGCTGGACAGGTTCTTATTGGGAGAATGGAAGCTTAAACATGTAATCTCACCAAGGTGACCTTGGTGAGACATTCTGCAGGGACACAGTGTGGGGCATTTCAGGTTCCCCATACAAGGTCAGAGAAGGGGAAGCCCAGCTGGTAAAGGAAATCCTCCATTTTGCTCAGAGCTCAGAGGAGCAGCTGGACACGGTAGACTGTGGCTTTAATTGACAGGGTTTCCCCACATCACTTCTTACTCAAAAACTTTTGCAAGCTTCAACCTCTTAGGTAACTTCTAATATAACTTGTTTTAAATGTCTCTGCTGATTTTTAAAGTCTATGTCTTCATAATCTGAGCCTACTGTACTTTGCCAGTTTTGTTCATCACAGTATTCTAATATGTTCAAGTTGGCCTTGTCACCAGCCTCACACACAGGCTCATTCCTCTCTCCCAGCCTCACTCAAGGTGGCCCCCAGCCCAGTTAAGATCTCATTCTTCTTTCCTCCTCCTATGTGAAGATTAACAATTCTATGGTGTTGGTGGTGCACGCCTTTAATCCCAGCTCTTGGAAGGCAGAGGCAGGTAGATCTCTGTGTTTGAAGCCAGCCTGGTCTACAGAGTTCCAGGACAGCCAGGGTTTCACAGAGAAACCCTATCTCAAAACACCAACACCAATAATAATAGCCCTATCAGGTGCTTCACAAAACCAGGGGATTTGATACCTGTTGGGTTTCAGACTCAGGAGAAGGGGTCGAGGTGCATATTTAACATACTAAAGCAGACCTGCCCTTTAGGTTCTCCAAGAATCCCTTAGTCCCTACCGGTTCAAGGCCTGGCTGGCATACCCTGCCCTCTACCCTGAACTTTTCAACCCAGAGGCTCAGGTCTTCACTATATACTTCAGACATTTTGGCCTCTATCTGCATTTCTCCTTTCTCTGTGCTGGTGCACTTTCTCTCTCTGCACCCCAAGCCCTTTTCTGTTTCCCTGTCTGCAGGGCAACTTCTTTGACCTCCTCCTGTGAGATCAGCTGCCCCCAATAAACCTGCCTTTTTAATTTGGCTTGAATTGGCTTATTATCAATGTCCTCTTTTGATCTCTGTGAACACATGCTCCTGTATGTACGCTAACATACATAAACTCTTGTAAAAAAAAAAAAAAAAAAGAAAAAACAAAAGCAATTCCAAAAGCTTAAGTCTCATATCAGCTGAAAATTTTTCTTTGGCACCCTGGTAACTTTCAGTGCCTCAGTACTTCCTAATCTACTGTCTTGAATATGTCTTCTATTATTATTACCATTATTCATTAATTTTGCCTTCTAAATTAGACTATATACTATTTTAAGACAATTGTGAGAATACATTAGCTCTTAAAGCATCACTTGTTAATCATGTAAAGTAAAGAAAAAAAGACAAAAAGAACAAAGACTACCCTACTTTCTCAGCTCTTGTTATTTTGAAGCCCTTTTCGGATGCCACCAAAACTCTTCCCAGCCTGTCTGAATTTTAAATGATTCATGATAAATGGCTCTTTTTTAATGAAAAGGAATTTTATGCACTTTGGCAGTACACACAGACCTTTGGAAGCAACAGCAGAGACACAGAAAGAAAGGAGCAGCCTCAGTCTTTTCATCATGCAGGACTCAGAACAACAGTCTTTCCTTGTGAGGAAGCCCCTCTTCCTGCCCCCAGTACAAACTGAAAGCCTTTGCACTTTCCCCATGCTAGACCTTCCTATTTCCATACGACAAGCTTCTGGAGAACTTGGGAGCTTGGGAACTTCCCTAGAAATCTTGATGATCCACTGGGATAAAACAGATGTAGGTATACTAGTACTGCTTTTAAAAAGAATTGTAGAATACAGTTTTTGGAAAAGTGCCTCAAAAATCATTGAAAGCTATTTATTCTCTGCTCCATTTTTTAAATTATGGCTCTCAAACCACTTGAAATATTCTTAGGTATCCATTTTTTTTTCATACTTACTATCGTCACTTCCTAAAACATAAGCTTAAATAGAACAGAAACCATCCGTGCCTATTGGCCACTGTGTCCAGAGCTTAGAAAACTGTCTGGCACAGAAGATAAGCCGTAAGGAGTAGCTCTACGGTGGGATGCTGAGGAACTACACATGTAACTTATTTCCCTGCTTCATTCAGCCCTTACCAAGCATGGTGTGTGAGATAGGGAAAGTGATAGTGGGCTGGCCTGTCATCCTCCAGCGGCTACAGAGGTAGGAGAGGTCCGTCCTGAGCATTTCTACTATCATCTGGTTGTCCAGAGCCAGGTAGAACTGTTGCTGGTCTATAAACTGAGAAAAGGAAAAGCGACCATTTAGATAGTTTTGCTCTCACAAATATCAAATAATATTTTTCAATGTTTATAAGGCATACATGTCATAGAAAAAAAAAAGTACTCTCAAATTGAGTGGCTAATACTTCCCAAAGTACATGATGGCCAATAGTAGGCACAATAGGTTCTGATAATTTTAAAGTGTGTGAGTGCCTACAAATCTTTTCATCTAGTATAGGCAGCCCCTCCTTTCCCTCCTCCTTTTCTCCCTAGTTTCTCATCATGTAGCCTAAGCTGGTTTGAACTCATAACCTCCTGCTCAAGAATTTCTGAGTCCTAGGTTACAGGCATGCACCACTATTCCCAAGTTGCCATTTTTTTCTTTTAATATGAAGAATAAAACTCAAGAGACAGTATATGGACTAGCACACACATCTCATTAGCAAATGGAAAAGTCAGAAATAGAGCCTAGAATCACTTCATCTTTTGTCTATGTCTGTCTCAGTTGCATTGTTTTAGATATGACAAATAGGGAATTTAAATTTTCCTTTCAGAAAATATTTACTGTGGTGCTAGAGTTGAACCCTAGTCCTAGTGCATGCTTAGCGAATACTTTACCCTGAGCTCTAGGTTCAGCTCTTGGGTGAGACAGAATACTCGTGTGGAGCTCATAATGACCTTGCTAACCAGGTTGCCCAGGTAGTCTCTTGCCTCACCCTCCTAAGTGCTGAGATTACAAGCACGTGAGACTGTGTATGGCGTCCTTCCCAGACAATCACTTCTATTTCCATACCCTTGTGCAACTGAACTTAGATCTATTATTATGTAGCTAACAAATGTCAGACTGCCAATATGTATAATTACAGCTTAACAGTCCTGATATTTTTCTTTAAAAGACACTGGGGTTTTCCATGCAAATGAAAGGGCTCCTTCCCCATAAGAAACACTTAATTCAGCACTTAAATAAAATAAACTGTGTTTCACTCAAAAAGGATAAATACAGTCTTTATTTAACTCCTGAAAATAAGAAAAATTGTATAAGGACCTGAACATTTAGAAAATCTCAATCACAATTTAGCACCTGGGGCTACTGTTGGTAATAACAGTCACTTGGCAAAGGTCTGCAAGTTCAATTTGGTTCATTTCAACACTTATTGAGACACTTAAGG
>JADRCD010076120.1:0-14508 GCA_019843815.1 Montemys delectorum | reverse complement strand
GTGTGTGTGTGTGTGTGTGTGTGTGTGTGTGTGTGTGTGTGTGTTTGGTTTTGTTTTTTGTTTTTTAAATTTATCCTTTTGAGGGTTTGTTGAACTTTCTGGATCAGAGAGCTGGCAGACAGGCAAATTTACTGTGTGAGAAAGGATCCAAGATCAGATAACCATAAATCACCAAGAACTTATCTTGTGGCTGAGGCTGTATATTCTTCCTCATGCCACCTTCCTGGTACCATGGACATACTTGCAGAGAGACAGCACTGTGTGATCTTTCAGAAGAAGCCAGACGACTGGAAAATGTGATTTTGTCATGTGGTGAGCATTGCTGATTTAACTAACCCCTTGCTCCTTTTGGTACTCTAGTTTGAAAGGCTCCCGCCAGAGCAGTGTCATAAGCGAGAATAGTAATTGATCTATTTTCTTCCAGTGGATGGATTGTCTGGAGCAGGCATTCTAACAGTGACTGATGACTGAATTCCACTCAAATCTGCCCTCAGTCACCAGTAACTGTGTTATGCCATGAACAGGTTCCTCAGAGATTCCAGCTTTCTTCCATTGCAAGAATAGTTAAAAGGGCAGAGCCAGCATTTTGGGTTGTTTCTCTGTGATTACAGGAGGAGAAGATACCCTGAAAAGGGAGGCAATCCCTTTTTACAATGGAGGAGGTGAGCACACAGATACTTAATTTTAGTATTAAAAAGACTCATTCTTAGTTCATCCTATACATAGGTGAAGAGTGAAGTGTCAACTACAAAAGTTGCTCACAGATATGATAACTTCTGTAGGTAGCCAAATTGCCCTCACTAGAATGATAGTCTACATTATGTTCTTGATAGAGATTAGTACTTTTGGGGCGGAAAGTTAGGTCGAGAATAATAGGCTTACTAAGAAGGTAAAGTCTACTGCTTTTGTACAGGATTGATTTCTAAGAAGGTGGAATTTTAGGGTGTCACATTTAAATATTTTTAGTTAAAATATAATTACATGATTCCCCCTCCCCTCTATCCTACCCACCCCCTCTGTCCTATTCCTCCCATGTCCCTGTGTCCAACTCCTTCCTAAATTCACGGTCTCCTCCTCTTGTTGTATATACATATAAATGAATAAATATATAAGTATACTCTTCTGAGTCTGTCCAGTGTTGTCTCTATGTGTATATGTTTAGAGCTTACCTTTTGGTATTGGGTAAAAGATTAGAGGACTCATCCCTGAGGGAAAACACACACACTCTCTCTCTCTCTCTCTCTCTCTCTCTCTCTCTCTCTCTCTCTCTCTCTCTCTCTCTCAGAAGTTGTTACTTGCCTGTAGCTCTTTACCTAGGAGTGGAACCCCCCATGATATTTCTCCCATCTATGTTGGATGTCAACTATTGTTGGAATTGTTCAGGTCTTGTTTAGACAGTCATGTTGTTGAGATTTCATGCGTGTGTTTCCCTGTTAGAATTAGAAGACACAATCTCACAGCAGACTTCCTGGTCCACTGTCTCTTACAATCTTTCTACTCTCTCTCTCCCGTTTCTTCCTACCCTGGGCTGTAGGGTGCTGAGGTGTATCGTAGATGTATCAGCTGGGGATGAGCATCTATGGTGGTTTGAATGAGTATGACTCCCATAGACTCATGTGTTTGAATGCTTGGCCCATAGGGAGTGGCACTATTAACAAGTGTGGCCTTATTTGAGTAAGTGTGACTTTGTTAGAGGAAGTGTGTCATTGTGGAGGCAGGCTTTGAGGTCTTATATATGCTCAAGTTACCCCCAGTGTCGACACAGTCTCCTTGCCGCCTTCAGATCAAGATGTAGGACTTTCAGCTCCTCCAACACCATGTCTGATTGCACACTGCCCTGTTTCTCGAAAGGATGATAATGAACTTAACCTCTGAAAGTGTAAGCCAGCCCCAATGAGATGCTTTCCTTTTAAGAGTTGACATGGCCGTGGTGTCTCTTCACAACACTAAAACCCTAACGAAGACAGCCTTACAGTCAGTTACTTTCTGCATTTTTGAGAGTTGTGGTTTTCTGTAATGGTTTCCTACTACGGCTACAAAAAAATGCTTCTTTGATGAGGGATGACAGCTACACTTGTCTAAATGTCACTTTTTTTCCCAACGTATTTTTTAACAGCTTGGTTAGATGCTGAGGCCAGTGATAAGTACAGTTGTGTACAGAAAGGCATACAGAGAAGCAAGCTCGTGTGGTGAGTTGTAACTGGTCCAATTTGCCAAGAGTTACTGCTTCTATGTTTTGCTTTTACTCTGTCCAGCCAGTGTTGTTTTCAAGGTGTTTAGCTGGTTTTGGTACATTTCAGTGATAAGAATTACAAACCTTAAAAACATCTCCCCACAGTTTTTTAGCTGCAGTCTCCTGTTGGTCAAGACAATTCACAATGAGACTTTTGTTTTGGGGATTAGTACATATACATCAGGCAAAACCTTGTCCAGACGAGTACTCCAGAGGTCTCAATGGGGCACAGGCTGTCTGTATCATAATCTGACTCATCCAAGGGCCAAATTCCTTGGACCTTTGAGGATTATGTGGTCAAACATACACTGGATATTGTAACTTTTTTTCGTGTCCTATTCCTCCAACAGCTACAAGGACATGCTTATTTATTGTTGTTGTTGCTTTTTCATTTCGTTTTGTTTTGTTTTTATTTTTTTTCCCTCCGATGTCTTGGATAAACTCTTCTTCATTGTTCCATTCCCAGCATTCACGTCCCGCTTCACTCCTGTGCTGTCTGCTTGGATGAGGAGGCAGTGGACAGATTTCAGTCATAATCTTCATGTAGGGGGCTGGAGTGATGACTCAGCAGTTAAGAGCACTGACTGCTTTTCCTGATGTCCTGAGTTCAAATTCCCAGCAACCACATGGTGGCTCACAACCATCTGTAATGGGATCCAGTGCCCTCTTCTGGAGTGTCTAAGAGAGTGACAGTGTACTCACATACATAAAATAAATAAATAAATCTTTAAAAATAATCTTCATGTAGACATTTTGGTCGATTAATCAAAGAGTATACAGTCTAGTGGGTAAGACATCCATTTGGAGATGACAATGTTGTGACTGCGGGCAACACACAAGCACTGCAGACCATATGGCGGGAGCTCACATTGGGAAGGCTCAAGGGAGTTTTCTATGCTGGAGGATAGGCTAAAAAGCTTAGTAGTCCAAATTGAAAGGTAAGGATGTGCTAAACTGTAAAGAGTTTTGCACTGTGAGGAATTTAGTCTTCAGTTTGAATTATAGGGAGCCAGGGGAGTTCTAAAGTGGCAGGCTCAGGTTTGTATCTTTGAATGATTTGTTAGTAGAGGATCAACTATAGACTGAAAATCTGACAAGACATGACTGAAGTGGAAGAGGCGAGAAGTTCTGTGGGCCTGAAATTAGGGGTAGTGAGTACGTGTAAGAGGAGACACACGCAGGAGACATTTTAGGATTTGGACTCTACCAATCTTGGTTACCAGTTACCTGAGAGGTGAGTAGATAAAACAGGGTGGAGAGGAAGTGAGTAAAAGATTTGTCAAGGCCAGACATGAAACAGAGCTGTGCCCGAGTCAACTCAAGAACCTCTAAATCCCTCACATTCAATCTCCAATGTTAATGGAACACCCATAGTGAGGTCGGCAAAAGATTGGGAAACAAGAAATAAAGATTATGACAGGTTCTTCTTGCCAGATGTTGTAAACCACACAATCAACTACATACAGTTAGGTTCTGGACAGAATGAAGAATTGGACAATTTGGGAACAATCCAGTGCTTAATACTAGGTGAGAGTTCAATGAAAAGGGTAAGAAGGAAGGAGTTAAGCTTAAGCAGAGACTTAAAAGTCTGGGAGGCATTCATCAGGTAGGAGAGGAAGGTGAAGATATTATATGGATATTCGGGAATAAAGGCAAAACTTGAGATGTAAAAGATTCTGTGAGCTGATACAGGTGAGGGTGAGATATCATATGGAAGAAGTCTAGATTGAAGGGTGGGCATTTTATCACCCATTCAGGGGACATGACTATAAGGCAGCTGGAGGTTGATCAAGGGAGGCACAGAGCCTGTGTCTAGCACAGCCATCGAATACTTGTGTGGTCCAGTACTATTTAATGATCCTTATGCCCCACATAGCCAAGAAGAGGATGAGAGATTGGACGTGGAATGAAAAGTTTGGCAGTCAGTGCCCCTTTCTTATTCCTCTGCAGTGTGGAACAGCTTTAGTCCATAAGCATCACCAATCTTTTTAGTTAGGACTCTTGAGTTTTCCAGCCCTCTGAAGCAAACATCCATGGAGAATTGAGTGAACATTGTAGGAAAGAGAGCTGTGCGGAGCAGATAGGAGCATCCCACTCACCCGGATATGAGTAGAGATGAGCAGATCCTCTTAGCAGGGTAGGTTGTCTGTACTCAGGCACAAGTGAGAGGGTGGGGACATATGTCAGGTGTAGGATTAAGTCATTTTGGTGAAGCAGGAAAACCATTTCTTTCCAGTGTGTGTGTGTGTGTGTGTGTGTGTGTGTGTGTGTGTGTGTGTGCACGCGCAGGGTGGTGGTGGTGGGGGCACTGAAGGCTTTTGGGCTGTAGGTGGTGAAGGCGCACTTATAAAATTATTCAGGCTGAGGGAAGAGCTTCGGGTCTCATTAGATTTACATTTCCAATGTCTGGATCCTTATGAAGCAGAAAGGAACGTTGACAAAATTTCCTCAATAAACATCCTTACTGGACACTCACAAGTCACTCAAAGATTGAGGGTCTGGAGTTTAGAGTTAACCCTAGGCACGAGTTAGAGAAACACGGCCTACAGTCCAAGGGGAGCGACTGAACTCAGCAGGCAGTTTATCATTCTTGCTCCATGTGCAGTGGCTTTTCCTGAGTGCTTTTTATCTATGTTTGCTTCAACTGCAGGAGACAATCTGTCCAGTCGCCAGAAGGGATACCTTCAAAGAGTTTTCTTGGCTAAGTTCCATTCACATGGTCAGCTGTGACCTCATGTTACTGTTCTTCTGCCCCCGTATGGGCCCCGGAAAGCTTGAGTTCTTGCCTGGCTAGGAAGCTGAGAGGCCATGTTTTGGAATGCCTCTCACTTCAGAACAGAAGAAACCTCCAGTTTGTTTGCTCAACGTTTTTCCAGACTTTTCTTTTCATTCTGAAATAATTTAGCCCATTGCCCTGGTTATTGTCAGGAGCTCTTCAGGGACAGGCAAGGGAGTGTAATCTTTGCACAAACAAATGCAAAGTGGGAGGGAGGTTGGAGGGGAGCGGGGATGAGGGGAGTGTGGCTTTTCACTTGGCTGGTGTAACATTTGGAACTGTAAGAAGAAGAAGAAAAAAGAGCTCAGAGTTTCCAAAACTCACTCGTGGACTTGGCTCTACCAGTGACATAATATTTATCTCATGTAATCTTTCACACATCTTAGTATCCCTTCTAACTCAAGACTACTCAATGTGGGTAATCTTATTTATTCTCTCTCTGTCTCTCTCTTCCTTCTTTCCATCTTCCTTCTTACTCTCTTGTCCCCATTGGCCTCAAACTCCTCCACTCAAGCAATCCTTTGGCCTCAACCTCCCTAATAGATGGCACTTACCACCAAGCCCACCTTTTAATGTTTCATTTTTTAAAAGTGGGGCCCACTGGCCAAATCCTGCAACCTTTTGGAAGAGAGATCTTACACTATAGAACCTTTCTCCTCTTGGGTGACTCAACCAGTTAGGGTACAAATTCAAATGCCCCATTCCTGTCTTCACACTTTCCTTCTGCAAAAACAGCCTGTGAAGGAAGCTTGTGAAGGAAGGAGGGATGGGGTGAGGAGGGAGGGGCAGGTAGGGATGGAGGCAAGTGTTTCAGTGCAGCTTCAGAAAGGGAGGCCATGCATGGCCAGGGTCTGCCTGCAGAGAGGACTTCCCCAGCCAGAGACAACTTCTCTGTCAGAGAGCTTCTGGCTCTCGCCTCTAAGAACACTATGATGGTTTCCTGGATGAAATTCACCTCTGAAATAGAGCTTTCTTTTACTTTTTGAAATATGAATTCTGAGCTCGGCATTGTAAACTAGTTCCTATTTTATGCTGTCAGGACACTTTGGAAGCTTAGTGTACAAGAGCCACGTGCAATATTTGATTTCAAACTCTACACGTGTAAAGACTGGGTGTATGTTCTGTTTGTGACTATGTGCTGGGTATCTGGCATAGTGAATGGAACTCTGTCCCATTGTTTCAGAATGGAATTGAATAAACAAGGAAATGAATAATTAATGAATGGATAGAAGGAAGGATGGATGGATGCATGAGTATTGAGTGAGTTCTGCATCATCCTACCAAGGAAGAAACATTGGGTATGAGACCTCCCAAGGCTATGTCAGAGAACAACTAAGGGGCACACTATAGAATTTTCCTAAGTTTTATTTGGGACATGTAGCTCAGTAAGTATGGTCATCTGACTTCTAACTCACCATGGAGCAATTGGAGTAAATTGGAGACAGAGATGCAAGGTACTGCTATGGAAAGATAACTTTGATAGAAAAGAACCCACTCAGCTGGCTGTGGTGGTGCATGTCTTTAATTGCAGCACTCTGGATGCTGAAGCAGGAGCATCTCTGTGAGTTCAAGGCCAGCTTGGTCTACATAGAGAGTTAAGGGACAACCAGGGCTACATATTGAGACCATTATTCTGTCTTAAAACAAACAAACAAAAACAACAAACATAAACCAAACAGTCTGACACAAGACCAGTGTGGAGAGTAAGGCTGCTGAATGCAGAGGCAAACCCCCCACTAACTGTGCGAGCCTCGAGAGCATCCTCATGTTACATGAAACGTATTCACTGAGTTGGAAGTGAGACCCTTAGCAATGTGGAAGGCCTACTGACATAAGTTAGTCTATTTCCATATGGTGCTGGACTACTGAGCATCAACTCTCTTTCACATGTCAGTTTAATCTCTTCAGAGCTTTTTAGAAAAGCCACCATCCTCTTCAACGTAGCTAGAAGCTGTCTATGGGGTTTGTGTCTCTCTCTGCTGATACCTGTGGCTCTCTGCTGCTGGGGCCTGGAGCACATTAGTTAGTTAAAAGGAGGCATTGCATAAGTAAGATATTTTACTATAGGAGTTAGAAAATAGGCTGGTCATGAAGAGAGAAAGAAAGGAGAGGAAGGAGAGGAGAAGAGAAGGAGAGAGAGAGAGAAAGGAGAGGAAGAAAACAAGAGAGCAAGAGAGAGAGAACAAAGAACAAAAGAGAGGAAGAAGGCAAGAGAGAGGGGAGAGGGTGAACTGCCCCTTATTTTGTGTGAGACATGGCTATCTATCTGTGGGGTGGGCCATGCCTGGCTGTGGTCAGATGACTTGGGGTAGGATCCAGCTAGAATGCTGGGAGCTTGGGGCATTGTCAACATGACAGAGCACATATCTCCTGAGTGAGCAGCTTTGAGAGGTTGGGATAGAAACAGTAGCCAAGTACTCAGGAGTTATGGCCAAACACCTTCCACCCCTTGCAGGCAAAGATATTGCCAACTGGGTCATCGGGGTTCAGACCTATTACTCAACTGGGCCTAGGTTGCCTGAACATACCACTGCCCTACAGCTGTCCTGTCTTGTTCTGCTTCTATTTCACAAGACAAAGGGCCACGTTCATCAGTGACTAACCTGTGATGGTCCTTTTGAGAAGAATCCTTTTCTATTCTTGGAACATGCAGATCTTTCTGCATGCAATCTGGTAATGCTGGTGGAACAGAGAGGGACACAGTGGGTGAAGAGATCGATGAAAAGAAGTAAACTTGAGAATGACAGGGATGTTGAGAAAGGCAGTTCTTATTTGCCACAGTTAATGGAGACTCTCACAAGAGAGACAGAGCTACACTACCGGGAAGATTGTGAGAATCTTACTCAGGCAATGATTGGCAGATATGTGCCACCAGGACGAGTGTGCGTGTTCCAGTTCCTGTTTTATGTTTGCAGCACACTGACTGTATTTACTTTAACTTTCTCAGTAAGAAGGATAATGCATAGGCCAGGAAGATGTCTGTGTTCTTAGAACTTAATACTTGAGTGGATATATCTATATCTATATCTATATCTATATATACATAGATATATATACATATATATATATACGTATATATATACATATATACGTATATATATGTATATATATGTATATATATATACATATATATATATGTATATATATATGTGTATATGAGTATTTTAAGCAGGAACTAGATTGTCAAGTTTAGAAGTGTCACTCAGTAAACACCCGATAGGAAACTGTATGCCAAGCACTAACCATATAATGTGAGATTCCAAAAAGCTATTGTATTCAAATTCTAACCAGGAAACAGTTTCAGATTTAAGAACAGACAAACAAGAGAAAGGATCTTGCTGAGGTCTGGTTTATATTGAGTGTGAGTTCAAGACTGTGAAGAAAAGCTGCAGTGTGTGGAGATGTGTGCAGTCCCAGAGCATGTGGGGTGGATGGAGGAGGGTCACAAGTTTGAGGCCAGTCTGAGCTATACAGTGAGACCCTCCAGCAAAGACCAAACAAAAGTAGCCCTCCAAAACAACAACAACAAAAAGAAAATCAATAGGAATTTTAAACAGAAAAATTCACTCTAGAACTTCATTCCAGTTTTTTGTATTCTTTTAAATCTTTGTCAATATATTTGTATTTTTTTTAAAATTATAATTGAGGTTGAACATACTCGTGTTTGTTTACTGGCTACTGATTTTTATTTTTCCCATAATCTCTGTGTTAATATTCTTTGCTTAATTTTTCCTTCAGGTTAGTTCGTAACAACTCTGTACAGTAAGAAAACTAGATTCATTGTGATGAAGATTTTTCTTTCCATTTTGCTGTCTTTTGTTTAAATTGCCTTCCCACCTATGTCTTTAATGCTAATGCAATGTCTCACAATGTTTCTGCCAACTGTGCTCTATGTAGACGTGGTTCTGTGCCCCACACATAAGTCCCATGTGATCCTCTAGGTCAGATATTTAGCTGCACAAACACTCAGCATTGCATTGTAGATGTCAATTAGTGTTTGCTGCTGTAACATACCACACAACCTTGTAGCACAGGAACACTGGATAGTCTCTAACAGTGGTTCTCAACCTTCCTAGTGCTGTGACCCTTTAATAAGCTCCTCATATTGTGGTGACCCACCAACCATAAAATTATTCGCATTGCTGTGTCATAACTGTAATTTTGCTACTGTTGTGAATGATAATGTAAGTATTTGATATGCAGGATGGTCTTAGGAGACCCCTGTGAAAGGATTGTTCAATCCCACCCAAAGAGTCGCAACCATAGGCTGAGAATCTCTGCCTATTGCCTAGTTGTGTAGTAGTATGCTGTACTACCTGGGTTTGGATAAGTACTCTGGATAATGTGGGCTTGATGACAAAGTTACCTAATGATGCACTTCTCTGAACAGAGCCTGATCAGAAATTTCATGACTGTATTTTCTTTTATTATATATATATTTATATAAAAATATAAAATATAATAATATAAAATATATAGGTAATATAATCTTATATAATATCATTATATGTTACATATTAATTAATTATATATTATATTTTAATTACATATTGTTATACATTATCAATTATATAGTTAATAATATAATTAATAGTACTATATAATATATACTAATAAAATATAAAATTATATATCTATATATCATAATTGCATCCTGCACTCTACAACACTGCCACACAGTACAGATTGGCCTTCAGCATCTCCTTTTTCAAGTCTTTCTCCTTTCCTTTCTTCTTTTTTTTCTCTCTCCCCCTTTCTTCTATCTTCCCTTCCTCCTTTATTTTTTTTAAATATTATTTATTTAATGTATATGAGTATATTGTAACTGTTTTCAGTCACACCAGAAGAGAGCGTCAGATCCCATTACAGATGATTGTGAGCCACCATGTGGTTACTGGGAATTGAACTCAGGACCTCTGGAAGAACAGTCGGTGCTCTTCATCACTGAGTCATCTCTCTAGCCCTCCTCCTTTCATTATATCCTTTTTTTGGACACTTATCTCATTTATCCCAGGCTGGTTTCAAACTCACTCTGTGACTGATGAAGACCTTGAACTTCTGACCTTCCTGACTCCCCCTTAAGTGCAAGGATTACAGACCTATGGTACCATGACAGGTACTAATCTGCTGGAGTCATTGAACATGACAGAAACAGTCTCCTCTATGACTTCTGGGTCTTCCTTTTTTTTTTTTTTTTTTTTTTTTAGAAGATTTTTTTACTATATATTCAGTGTTCTGCCTGTATATAGTCCTGTAGGTCAAAAGAGGGTACCAGGTCATATTATAGATGGTTATGAGCCACCATGTGAACTCAGGACCTCTGGAAGAGCAGTCAGTGCTCTTAACTGCTGAGCTATCTCTCTAGCCCTGGATACTCCATTCTGCAAAAGGTCTTTCACACTCTACAGTTCCAGCACTCCTCACCAGGTGTCCTTGACATTGTCTGTGCTGTTGAGGATGAGGAGTGAAGTTATCCCTCACATAGGAAGTTAGATTTAGATCTAGCCCCATCTTGATAGAATCCTATCATGTGAACAATCATCTCCAACCCCTTACTACGGTCTTCCAGGCCTAGATTACCAGTCTTATTTCTCCACATCTCCTGCTGCATTCTCTGCAGCTCTATGCTTTGTCAAAGGCCTCCTCTCGTGGCTTCTTCCTGCCACAGGGCCTTTGCACTTACTCTTCATGGTCTGTGCTGCTTCCCTCAGGTGCTTGCATGGCCTGCTCCTCCATCGCATTCATTTACTCTGGCCATCTGTGACTTCTTAGTCCTGTGGCTCATTCCCTCCCCAGCCATATGTTAGCTCTTTTCTCACAATGTTGCTTCAGTGAAAAGAATTCACTATTCCTCACCTTGCCATGATTTGTTCATGTCTGACCTGGTTGGAATCTTCATTAGTGGCTAGACTTGTTTCTAAAAATTAGAAGAATGTGGATTACAGAGTCAGCAAACATTTGTTACAAGAACCTATTTATTAAGAAAGGCAGATTAAGTCAATTGTGATGTATCAGTTTGACAGGATACTATGTAATTCCAAACTTATTTTTTTCTAATCCTAGTTGCATACCATATTATTTAATTTGAAATGAAGCAAAATGTAGGAAGCAGAACATTTTTATATATTATTCTAAGAAGTTGGCAGTTTATTTAGCTTCATAATTAGTGATTTTCAAGAGGAAATCTATATTGTCCTCGTGTGTGTGCATACCTGTGCAGGGGTAAGGAGGATGTCTCCTCCTGTCTCTTGGCATCATTTCCCTGAGACAGAATCTCTCCCTTGAGATGAAGCTCACTATTTTGGCTAAGCTGTCTGGCTAGTGAGCTTCATGATCCAGTTGTCTCTGACCGCTCCCCCCTCCAAAGGATTTTTAAGATGATAATAATAATAATTTCAAGAGAAAATGTCCAGTATATTTATAACACTAAGGGACATGAGAAGGAAGCAGCAGTCAGCTGTGGACAAAGGACTGAGGAGGAAGCAGGAAGGATGTGAAGATGTTCTCTGGTCAGCACCAGTATTGATTATTGGAGTTTGAAATATAATGATGCTTTATCCACCTTTTATTTTCTGGAGTTAACATTGTTTTGCTATATAGCGTGGCTCTTACAAGTTTTGGAAGAAGAATAATTTCAGAAATGGCATCGTAGCTTAGAGTTACTGACAGTTTACATACAGGTTCAAGAAAGCCTCTAAGGCAGTGGTTCTGAATCTTCCTAATGCTGCGACCCTTTAGAGCAGTTCTTCATGTTGTGGTGATCCCCAATGGTGAACTTATTTTCATTGCTACTTCATAACTATAATTTGGCTACTGTTCCAAATTGTAATATAAGTATTGGTGGATACCGACGGTCTTAGGTGACCTCTGTGAAAAGGTCCTTAGGCCTCCAAAGAAGTCACAGCCCACAGGTTGAGAATCCCTGTCCTGAGGCGATGCTACAAAATGAGGGCTGCTAAGATAAACAGGTGATCTTCATCTACCGGCAGGATGCAGGTATACACAGGGTGCCTGAAATGTTATGGATGTTATGAAATTCTTTGGCTATCTTCCCCTACCTTCATTATCTGTTCTGTTTTAAGCCGAAGTTCCTCAATAGGAATTCTAGGATATTAACTAATATCAGCCTCAAAGGGGTTGAAAGAAAAGAGGCCTGATCACGCTTACCTTGGTAGATTCATATCAGAGGCTGGATCTACAGACCAGGGGCCTGTCAGCGCTCAAAGAAAAGGTCCAGAGAGTCACACAGTACACACCTTTCCTTGGGACAGTCTGGTGGAATTCCCTGGGGGAGGGCAGCTGGCACTCAATGATGGTTAAATTCACCTTTTGTTTTTTTGCAACTGGCTGCTACTGGAGAATTCTTATAGCTCTTGAGGTTATCTAATTGATATTAGCCCTTAAAACTCCCTCTCTGTGTTTGTATGGCACTCAGAACTGGCTTTCTTAAGCAGGACGAATCTCAGCTGCCTCGATCCTGTTAGCGGCTCTGACTTCCAACTTAGTACCTCAAAGTGTTATCATTGGCTTCTCACAGGAGCTAGATTGAATGTAGAATCTTATCCAGGACCTAATGGATCATAATCTGCATTTTAACAGATCAATAATCACTTCAGGCTTAAAAAGCACAAGCTATCCAGTGAGTCCTGTGCAGGACTTCAGGCTATTGCTCCAAACTTGAAACCCACAGACTGTGCTGATGGCCAGAGCTTAGCACGAAGTGCTAATCATGTTCCCATACAAGTCACATGCTCACACCACTCCTACATTCCCATCCCTTAAGCCTTTCCTTTCTTCCTGAAAATCTTTGCTTACTGTAATCTTAATCATAACTCATCCAGGTCCAAGCCAAATGCCTTCATCACTTCCTGGAGAATCAACCACTCTTTCAGGGACCCCACCATTGCCGCTTTTACCTAGGCGAGGCTGGCCCTTAAGGTTTCCTTTGCCTTGTACAGTAACCCTTCCCAACCCAGCACCCCCACCCCTTTCCAGATCCCATCTGTGGTTCTGTCTTCCACAACCTCACAGTCACCTGTGGTCAACCAGAAAGTAGAAAATTCCAGAAATAACCAGTTCATAAGTTTTAACTAGGATGGCATTCTGAGTAATGTAATGAAAGAATTTATATCACTCTATAGTCATAACAATTCTGTTACTATTATTGTTGCTAATATTATACTGTAGTCACAAATGAACCTTTATCTTAGGATTGTTAAGCACAAAAAACAGTGTGGGGATTGGGGTTGATGTTACGAGTGGTTCCAGGCACCACCTGGAGGTCTTGGAATGTGTCTTTTATAGATAAAGTGATGGTTTGCGCATGTCTGTCTTGGACATACCTAAACTCTGTAAGAGCAAAGATAAGAACTCAACCTTCTTTGAGTTCCTTTTGTTCCTAACCCAGTATTGAGTATATTCCAGACCACCTTCTTAGGAGGTGATGAAAGATGGTGCTACCTGTGATCCACTGGAAGTGTATTTACATCATCCTTTCTGCCTCTGCTGTCCACATCTACTCAGAAGTAAGGCTACGATACTCATTTTCTATTTGCACCCAACTCAACCTTTTAAAACACTGATTTTCTTTTTCTCCTAAAGACTCAAACCTCTTGGTTAAAATAACAAAATCACATTAAGGAATTCACTACAAACTATTAGAACAGTTTCATCAAGATCACATGATATAAACCTAATATACAAATCTAAATTAGACTTACCCAGAGAAGCAGAGAACAAATTCAAAGTGAAATTAGTAGGGCAATTATCATTACCGTAGCACCACAGGATTTAAACACTTAGAAAAATTTAGCAAAAGGAATATAAAATCTGTATTCTGAAAAAATCAAAATATTACTAAAAACAATTAAAGAAGCTGGGCATGGTTATGCCCACCTCAGAGACAGGCATGAAAAGATAGGTGGGCTCTATCTGCAGCCCATGCAACCGCAGGTGAAATGCTCAGAGATATTTCGTTTCTGCTCTCAATGCTTTTCAAGTGACTAACTCATTCCCACTTACATTACAGCATCACTTTCATATTACAATTACTTCAAGGCAATGCATCAGCTAGTGTTGGATGGAATCCATGACTATTAACTCATCATTATGTAGCAATATTTCCCAAATTGATCTACATATTCTGTGCTCTACCTACTTAATTCTACTCTTCTCTCTACGTAACCAATCCCAAAAGTTGCCCCAAAAAGTTTAAGACACTTTTTGCTTGCTTCTTATTAAAAATAAAACACAATACCCTAAAGTCAAGTGAGTAAAGATGGATGGCTTTTTACCTTCAAACTTTAGTGCAAAGCTACAGTAATTGACATAGTGTGATTGTGTGTCAACACAGAGACAGATCGATAGCTGAAGTGTTACAGCATTTTAGGTTTAACAGTTGTGTTATTCTACCATAAGACATAGGAGATGTTGCTGTTACTTATATATATGTCACTATAATGTATGTCACAAAGAATATATATATATATATATATATATA
>JADRCD010076113.1:942-14098 GCA_019843815.1 Montemys delectorum | reverse complement strand
AGAAACTGTGGTACATCTACACAATGGAGTACTACTCAGCTCTTAAAAACAATGAACTTATGAAATTCTTAGGGAAATGGATGGATCTGGAGAATATCATCCTGAGTGAGGTAACCCAATCACAAAAGATCACACATGGTATGCATTCTTTGATAAGTGGTTATTAGCCCAGAAGTTTGGAATACAGGAAGAACGACCCACAAACCACAAGAAACTTAAGAAGAAGGAAGACCAAAAGGTGGACATTTCATTCCTTCTTAAAAAGGGGAACCAAACACCCACAGAAGGAGTGGCAGAGATTAACTATGGAGCAGAGACGGAAGGAAGGACAAGCATATAGCTATCTCCTGAGAGGCTCTGACAATACCTGACTAATACAGATGTAGAGGCTCACAGCCATTCATTGAACTGAGTACACGGTCTCCAGTGAAGGAGTTAGAGAAAGGTTCTATGGAGCTGAAGGATTTGCAGCCTCTTAGGATGAACAACAATTACTAACTAGTACCCTCAGATCTCCCAGGGACCCAATCACCAATCAAGGACTATACAGGGTGGGATTGAATGTACTGGCAGCAGGTATATAGCAGAGGATTGCAAATTCGATCATCAATAGGAGTAAAGGACCTCGGCCTTGTGAAGGTTTTGTGCCCCAGTGTAGGGGAATGCCAGGGCCAATAAGTGGGAGAGGGTGGGGTGACAGGCATGGGGAAGGGGGAGGCAAAAGGGGTTTGTTCTTGTTTTTGTTTGTTTGTTTGTTTGTTTTGGAGGGGAACCTGGGAAAGGGAAAATGTACATGTAAATAAAGAAAATACCAAAAAGAAAAAAAAAAAAAACAACTGCCAGGATTTCTTGGAGGAAGCCATCCTTCTATTAAGTGTATTCTAGCCCTAAATCCATATGGCCTTACAGGATGTTCACCTTGTGCTTGGACTTCATGCATAGTCCAAGCACTATGCACATTTATCACTTGATATCTTGGGCACTTTTGGTTTACACTATTAGTTATTTGGGATACTTGTCTACATAATTGTGTTTTATTTCTTCATAACTATTAGAGTAAGTGAGATCTGTGAAAATGTGATTTATTCCAAAATTGGTAGACTAGAAAAGTTCAAAAGCCAAATAAATAAATCCTAGTCCTATCTTACTGGACCTATCATTGATAGTCTGTCTGTGGGATATAGCAACCTGACATATTTCTTTTTTACTGTTTTATTTTTTTGTAATTTGAAGAGTAATTTATTTTATATATATGAGTACACTGTAGCTGTCTTCAGACACACAGAAGAGAGCATCAGATCCCATTACATGGTTGTGAGCCACCATGTGGTTGCTGGGAATTGAACTCAGGACCTCTGGAAGAGCAGTCAGTGCTCTTAACTACAGAGCTGTCTCTTCAGCCCCTGACACAAGTTTTGAGTACAACTTTTTAGATGTATCTCAGTGATGGGATCATACCATTTCTTTCTTTTTTCCCCTCCTCTTCATCTTGTGGTAGCTGCATGCAACCATAAATCATAAAATTGATTTCCTTGTTGTGTTGGGACTTAGCTTCAAATGGCAAATTTTAGAGAATGACTGAATTCTATTCTGTATAGAGAATGAAGGTATTCAGCTAAAATAGACAACTCTCTCCACCTTACTGGTTTGCTTTGCTATTTAGGGATGTGTGGTCCTGGGGTGGGATGTTTAATCTCTTAGCCTCATCTTATGAAGTCCCAACATCAGCCCAACCCTGAACAGGTACTCTCTGTCTCCTTGAAACAGGATTTATGTGGCTCATCCTCAAGTTTATCATGTATTTGAGGATGACCTTAAATCTTCTACACCACCTCAGTCCTGTCCTGAGTTTATGCTACTGGTAACTGAACCCAGAACCACATGTGTATTCCTGGCAAACACTCTACCAATTGGGCCACATGCCTAGGTGCATTCTTAGTTATAAGCCAGAAAAAGTATAGAAGGAGATTGGAAAAACTGGATAGTGCCTTCTTTTAAGAAAAAATAAAATAAAAAACACACAAACATTCATCTGTGGCCACTAGCTGAAGAACATACCATCAATATTTGGTCATCTCAGATTTTTGAAAATGCTCATTTCCAGTGTTTACAGACACTCTCTTTACTATGTGTTTTTGGAAGAGCTATTAGAATATGTTTCTGCCTTGACAACAGGTAAGTATTCATAACTACTAACTGTTGGCAGAGCAGGAGTTGGATTCAGGTTTTCTGATTCTCTATTGAGGTTCAGTGATCAACTCATCAAGAATACACTATCACACTATTGTCTATTAACAAGAGTTCTGAGGGCCCCATTGCCTTTCAGAAGTGATACTAACATTATCATTCCTGATGTTCTGACCATGCTTTCCCACTGCTCTCCTGAGTGATCCTAACCACTCCCCAGTCTCTGAGACTCTTCAGGCTGGTGTTAGAAGGCAAGCCTACACTATTATTACCTCAGGGGTGGATACTCCTTTAATTAGCCCAAGTCTAGGTTTAACTGAGTAAAGGTTAAACGTTTTTGACTTGAGAATTCCCTCTTGCCTTGATTGTTGAAGTAACTGTACCAGATGGCAAAGGAAAACTATCTTTTACCACATGAGGCTTTCTTTCACAGCTTTCATAGCTTTCGCCGCATCTGCATCTGCATTTTTGTTGGGGTTGGGGACCATCATTGGGAATTGAATCTAGATCCAGTTGTAGTATGTTTGTATTTGTAGGGCAGTGTTGACCAGTGGTCTGCTCACATAACTTAGGCTCAGTCGAGTATTTGGCTTTAAGCCCTGGAGCCTCTGTGGGCAATTTCTGCTTGTAGGGGGCAGAAGGAGCTCAGCCATTACTCCTTAGTCTTTGGTTCCTGTTTCAGTCCCAGCCCTTCACAGCTGTCCCTGTAAGATATGTGTGCTCTATCATGTAGACAATGCCCCAAGCTCCCAGCACTCTAGCTGGACCTTACACCCAGTCATCTGACCACAAGCCAGACATGCCCCACCCCATACAACATAAGGGGCGGTTTGCCCCCTCCTCTCTCTCTTGCTCTTCCTTCTTGCTCTCTTGTTCTTTGTCTCTGCTCATCATCTCTTGCTTTTTGTCTCCTCTCTTGCTCTTTTTCCTTTCTTGCCTTCTTCCTCTCCTGTTCTATGTTCTCTTCTCTTGCTGTCTTGCTTTCTTTCTCTCCTTTCCTTCTCTCTACTTGAGCAGCCTATTTTCTCTTTCCTACCATAAAATATCTCATTCGCACATTGGATGAACTTTTTAACTAAGGAGCTGTGCAGCCACAGGTCAGCACCAGGGAGAGAGAGAGCCATAGGCCTCGGCAGCAGGTCCTACCTTTGATACAAGTATTTAACAGACAAATGAGTCCCCAGAATATCAAGATGCCACCTTTTTTGACAGTAGACACGATGTATATAGAAGAGTCACAGCCCATGGAAATGTTCACCCTTTTAATTGGATACCAACCTTGGTGGTTGTCACCTGAGGAATTTAAAAAAAAACAAACTCAAATCTGACTAAATTGGTGTGTGTGTGCAGGGTGTGCATATGTCATTGAGTTTCTCAGAAGGAAAAAATTACTATTAAGGGACATAACTGGTCTCTTGTTAGAGAAACAGATGAGGAATGTAGACTGGAGATCTTGCTGGGATCCTCATTAAGGATCAGACCCTGGGTACAGACTTTTGGATGTGATTGCATCTATGTTCCACAGAAGGTAGACATACCAGCCTGTGGAGCGAGGCTGAATGGCAACTGACATTGTTACCCATGTTGAGATCTGTATACCCTCATGGCCTTATTCACCCTGTTTCTTCCTACTGCTTTTTATTTCCTCTTAAAAGAAATCTACCCCTGTGCTATAGCCACTTGCAGTTCTGGGATTGCTCAGGTCATGAGCTAATAAGGCTGAGCTATTCTTTTGTAGCTGAAAAAAACTTTAGGAGCTGTGTCATTTGATTATTAGCTATTAGAACCAGACACACCTCAACTAGTCATTTAATAGCACCATTGTAATTTTCCTATTAAGATCTTTGTTTTCTGTGAACCTTATTTAGAGTAAGTAAAGACACAAAAGAGGTTGGTTATTCCTTCATGTGTTACATTCAGAAACACCAAAATATGAGTTGTTGAAAAACCTGAACTGAGTGGAATCTAGTGAAGTCACATACCTTTGAAGAACACATTTGTGCTGTCTTTACATTGACTGTAACTATTACAACCTTGATTTTTACATAAGGTAATGTAAACATCCTCTGGAAATATTTTTTATAAAGTGCTACTTGTCAATTGAAATGAATAGTGTAGTTTTTGTGAACTGCTGTGTAATTCCTAGTGACTGCCATGTATTTTATGTTGCAATAATACTGATTATAAAATTGCCTTTCTAAATGTGAGATGACTAAAATTCCTTCTGTCTCCAGTAAATTTCATAAAGGAGTAACTGATGATTTCATAATTTGTCATTAAGTCTTGGTGTTTATCAAAAAGGGGAAGCAAGGATGAAAAGGACCTGACATGTTCAGATTGTCAAAACACTGAATATTCTTGAGGGTTCTGGACAGTAAACTTAATCAACTTCCTTAGGTGTGTAGGAATATGTCAATAACTTGTCCAGTGCTAACAATGGACACAAATCTTTGGGTTGCTCTTTAGTTAAATGACCAACTAAAGGTGTGTGTATGCATGTATGCTTTTAAAATTAGCTACAAACATCCTGTTCTTTTTTTTTTTTAAATTAGGTATTTTCTTTATTTACATGTACATTTTCCCTTTCCCAGGTTCCCCTCCAAAACAAACAAACAAACAAACAAACAAACAAAAACAAGAACAAACCCCTTTTGCCTCCCCCTTCCCATGCCTGTCACCCCACCCTCTCCCACTTATTGGCCCTGGCATTCCCCTACACTGGGGCACAGAACCTTCACAAGGCCGAGGTCCTTTACTCCTATTGATGATCGAATTTGCAATCCTCTACTTTATACCTGCTGCCAGTACATTCAATCCAACCCTGTATAGTCCTTGATTGGTAGTTGGGTCCCTGTTCTTAATATTCATTTTATGTAAATATTTATCCAGCTTTTCAAAATGCAGAATTTACTAATTCAATGTATTTTGTAGGGCTGCAGGTCAAACCCAGTGACTGACGTGCAAGCATTTGTCCATACCTACATCATGAGCCTTGGGTTCTTCTTTGTTTATAGCTGTATTATGAATGGAGCAAAGCTATCTCTTACGAGAGAAGATTAGAAGAAACCCATGGGCAGAGACACAGTGCCGACAGCTATGGTGCTCTGCCTTGTTAGTGTTTCAAATCTGTAACCTGGTATGGCCTTCTGCTAACCCTGAAACAAATTCAACTTCAATTTTGAGAAGATTTTTACTATCTTACCACAGCTTAAAAAAATGTTTCTGAGTTTAAATCTGCAGTTTATATAAATCGAAACTATCATTCTCCACTTTAAAAAATACCATGTTTAACACGGACAAGTTTTGTTCATTTTTAAAGTAATTTGTGATTTATAGTACAGGAGCTTATGTAAAATTAGATCCTAAGAAAAGAATTTAGAGATCTTTATCTTCCCTTGATATTAGGTTAAATCCTTACTAAATTTGTCTTTAATTAATGTGCCTGCATTACTGTTCTTTTAGAAAACATATCTCTGCCAAATATACTAATTTTTCTTTCAAACAGTGTTAGTTAAAACAATTTAAAAATTCCCACTTATGTGGCTGTGTAAAATAATAGAATGCCCAAGAGCCCTTTGTCAACGTGTCTTTTTCTAATTACATTGTAATGACTGTCATTTACTCTAATTTGTGGAACAAAAAAGTAGCTAAGTGCAAGAAATTTCCATCTTGTGATTGTTATAATACAGCTTCTTTTTTATTATAAGTGGTGAAAACATAATAAATTGAATAATTTTTATAGCATTTTATTGGGAAAGTACTAAAAATCGATATACCCATGGCAGACATACATTTAAGGCCTGCTTACTCCACAAGCTTCTCGAAAAATTTGGAAAAATTTAAATACAAAGCTTAGGACAGTACAATATAAGAAAAAAAAAAGCTATGATGGTGAATCACCATTCACTGATGATATTCTATGACAATTGATTTTAGAATGAATATTCCATTTTTATGAGAGAAAATTCATAATTTTTGTGATGGTTATTTTTTTTTTTTAGATTTTGTTTTCAAAACTGTGTAAGTGTGTGGCTATATGTGAGCATGTGCCTGTGAGTATAGGTGCCCTCGGAGATTAGGGGACGATTTCAGAGCATCAGGCTGAAGCTAGATACACCAGGGAGTGTGCTGGGATCCAAACTGTAAGAGCATGATGTGCAAAGTTAACTTAGTGAACAACCAGCTGTGAGCAGCAAAGTGCTGACATTCCAGCCCAGTAGACAATGACATACTTCTTACTTTTTAAAGATTGTAACTTTTCTCTGCCCACCTCCCTCCCCCCCCCATACTTCTCTACCCTCTTTTCAAATTAATGACCTTTTGTAATTGGAATAAGTTGTTTTGTGTGACAGGGTTTTTCTGTATGGCCCTGGCTATCCTTAGAACAGGCCTCAAACTCACAGGAATCTGTTTGCCTCTGCTTCTTGAGTGCTGGGATTTAAGGCACATACTAACATGCTGGTCTAGAATAACATTTTAAGTAAAAATTGATATAAAAATGGCAAGATGTAACTTTTAAGTGAAAATGTCAATGTTTGTCTGCCTTTATCTCTGGTCCATTCTCTGGCAGAAAGAAGCAGAGTTAACCATTTCAGTCTCCAGATAGTTTTTCAGTTTTTTCTTTGCCATACTAATTTTATGTTTATATGCTGAAATACCATACCAGAAACAACACAGAGAAGAAGGAATTTATTTGGGTTTATGGTTCCAGAGGGCGACAAGTCCATCGTGAGCCAAGTGTGGTAGTGCACACCTTTAATCTCAGCACTCAGGAAGCAGAGGTAGATAGACCTTAGTTGAGTTTCGGGCCATCCAGAGCTACATTAGTGGAACTCTGTTTCAAAGAAACAAAATACTGTCTGCCATGCTGGCACATTGAGTGTCCACCTCTTCAAGTGAAAGCAGTGGGCCCTGAGTAAAGAAAATGTGCAGCTTTAAAGTCAAAGCAGCCCACTTCCAGTGCTGCACTCCTCTAGCAAGGCTGTACCTCAACAGCCTCTGCCCAGCAGTGCTACCAACTGGAAACCAAGCGTTTAAATGCCAGATCTTATAGGGACATTTCTCAATTAGAGCACTACATGTAATTTATATACTACTGACTCATGCGGAACTATTTTTTCCATTAATTTACTTATTTTATATCTTAAGATGAGCCCTCCTTTCCAAGTTCCACTCTCACACATGCCCCCTCCCTTCTCTGAGAAGTGGGGAGCCCCGACCTGCCGACTTGCCCCATCAAGTCATTTCAGGACTAGGCACATTCTCTCCCACTGAGGCCAGACAAGGCTGCCCAGTTAGGGGAACAGAATCCACAGCCAAGTAGCAGATGTAGGGACAGCCCCTGCTCTAGTTGACGGGGGACCCACATGAAGACCAAGCTTCCCATTGGCTATATATGTGTAGGGGAGCCTAGGTCCAGCCCCTGTATGCTCTTGGTTGGTAGTTCAGTCTAAGGGAGCCCCCGAGGGTCCAGGCTAGTTGATTTTGTTGGTCTTCCTTAGGAGTTCCTCTCCTCATCAGGTCCTTCATTTTTTCCCTCAACATTTCCTCCCCGACCTCCATGAAGTGTTTGCCTGTAGGTCTCTGCATCTGTTTCTGTTGGCTGGTGAGAGGAGCCTCTCAGAGGACAATTATCATAGGCTCTGTCAGGAATCCTTCCAGAGTATCATTAGTAGTGTCAGGGATTGGGTCTTACCTATGAGATGAATCTCATTTGGAACAGTTATTTGTTGGCCATTCCTACAATCTCTGCTCCATCTTTGACTATGCACATCTTGTAGACAGGACACATTTTGAATTGAAAGATTTGTGGGTGGACTGCTGTCCTTACTGAGAGTCCTGGATAGTTAGGAAGTGGCCACTTCAATATCTATATGCCCCACTTCTGAGAGCCTCAGCTAGAGTTGCCACCATAGACGCCCTTAGGAGTCCTCCATATTGTCCCAGGTTTCTGGCACATCCTAGAGATCCCCTCTTCTGTCGATTTCCATTCTCTCTCCTGCTCTCCCTACACCTGATTCCCCCACCTCGATGTTCCCCCCCCCCCCCCATCCCCTCTCCTACCCAGTTAGTTCCCTCTCTCCATCGACCTCCAATATCTATTTTACTTCCCCTTCTGAGAAAGATTTCACCCATCCTCCCTTGGGCCCTCCTTGTTATTTGGCTTCTTTGGATCTGAAGATTGTAGCTTAGTTATCCCATACTTTCTGGCTACTATCCCCTTAGCCATATCAGTGAGTGAATACCATGCATGTCCTTTTGGGTCTGGGTTACCTCACTCAGGATGATATTTTCTAGTTCTATCCATTTTCCTGCAACGTTCATGATGCCCTTGTTTTTAATAGCTGAGAAGTATTCCATTGTGTAAATGGACCACATTTTCTTTATCCATTCTTCAGTTGAGGAACATATAGGTTGTTTCCAGTTTCTAGCTGTTGTTGGATACAGACCCATACCTGGATGTCTCTTTGCAGAACTTGTTTGCTTCAAGACAGGATGTTATGTTCTGCGAGAAAAAAACATCCTGCCTAATGCAGTTCCGCCCATTTGCAGTTGGCTATGAGTCAGGCCCAGTTGGGGGTTTCCTCCTTGTGTTTTTTTTACCCCTCCCCCATGCTGTTCAGTATAAATTGAACAGAGAGGAATAAAGATTGGCATTCTTCCTTGAGTCTGTGTCTTTTCTTAAATCCCCCAGGCCTACACCAGATTCTTCGTACCATGACAGTGTGGGCACTGTCAAGCTATTATGAATAAAGCTATAATGAACACAGTTGAGCAAATGCCTTTGTGGGATGGTGGGGAATGTTTTGGGCATATGCCCAGGGTCTTGAGGTTAAAACTATTCCCAGTTTCCTGAGAAACCACCAAATTGATTTCCAGAATGGTTGTACAAGTTTGCACTCCCAGCAGCAATGTGGGAGTGTTCCCCTTGCTCCACATCCTGGGCAGCATGTGTTGAGCTTTTGTTATTAGCCCTACTTCTTGGTGTAAGGTGGAATCTGAGAGTCATTTTGATTTGGATTTCCCTGATGACTAAGGACTCTCATCATTTCTTTAACTGTTTCTTGGCCATTACAGATTCCTCTATTGAGAATTCTCTGTTTAGATCTTTACCCCATATTTAAAGTTGGGTTATTTCAATTGTTTGTGTCTAATTTCTTAAGTTCTTTATATATTTTGTATATTAGCCCTCTGTCAGATGTAGGATTGATGAAGATCTTTTCCCAATCTTTAGGCTGTCATCTTGTTCATGGTATCAATTGTTTTTTCAGTTACATGAGGTCCTATTTATCAATTGTTGATCTTAGAGCCTGAACCATTGGTTTTCTGTTCACAAAGTTATCTCCTGAGTTCAAGGCTATTCTCCACTATCTGTTTTATTATATCTAGTGTATCTGGTTTTATGTTGAGATCTTTGATCCACTTGGGCTTGTTTTTTGTGCAGAGTAATGTTGATAAAATATAGATAAATATTGATCTAATGCAGTCTTCTACATGCAGACATACAGATAGTCCAACATCGTTTGTTGAAGGTGCTCTACTTCTTCTTTTGTATAGTTTTTGCTTTTTGTCAAAAATCAAGCTTTTGTAGGTGTGTGGGGCTTTTTTGGGTCTTTGATTTTATTCAGTTGATCAGCCTGTCTATTTTTATAGCAATAACATGCAGTTTTTATCACTATTATTCTGTAGTACAGGTTGAAGCTAGGGATAGCGATCCTTCCACAGGATTTTTTTGGCTATGCTGGATTTCTTATTTTTGAATATGAAGTTGAGAATTGTCCTTTCAAGTACTTTAAAAATTGTGTCACAATTTTTATGGGAATTGCACTTAATCTGTAGATTGCTTTTGGTAAAATATGCCATTTTCACTGTTATTTCTACCAGTTCATGAGCATGGAAGATCTTTCCATCCTCTGATATCTTTTTTCAGTTTCTTTCTTCAGGGACTTGAAGTTTTTGTCATGCAAATCTTTCACTTGCTTGGTTAGAGTCACACCAAGATATTTTATGTTTGTGGCTAATGGAAAGAATGCTTTCTCCCTAACTTTTTTTCTTGGCCGGTTTATCATTTGTATAAAGGAGAGCTATTGATTTTCTTGCATTAATGTTTTATCCAGTCACCTTGCTGAAGGTGTTTATCAGCTATAGGAGCTTTCTGATAGAATTATTTGGGTCACTTGTGTATACTATAATATTACCCACACAGACCTACTTAATTCAGTATTGTTTTCCTACATAGGTACAGAACACAAACACAGTCTGACAAAGTAAGTTAGAGGGAGTATGATTCATTTTAGATCATTTTAATGATGGGAAAGCTTAATGGTTGGAGCTCTTGACCAAGTTTTTAGCTTTGTGATTGGATGTATTAAGATAGCAAACAGGAAGAAAATAGAGGACAGAAAGAAGGGCCTGGGTGTAAGACTCTCCCCCAGTTACTGACTTCCAAAATCTAGGCCTTGCTTCCTAAAGGTTGTCAGCACCAGATGGGGAATCAGGCATGAGATTATAGTGTACATTTCACATTCACTGTGTCAAGCACCGTTAGTAAGGTCTTAGTAAGGTAGTTGGTTTTTCAGAGCCATACCAGTCTCAGGTGTTTTCTTTGCTTTGAGGCAAAGACAAGTCTAGACAGAATCTGTCACTATTTCTGAAAGAGGCCTGACTACCTCAGACCTTCAAGGATAAAACAAGGCTGGGAGAGTGCAGAAAATATAGTGAGTGTGTTGACCCAGGAGTCTGGGCTCTGCACATGTGATCAAATACTCAAGGTCATGTACATTTTTCTGAACTAAAGGTTCTTGAAGTCAAAATTGTGTGGAAATCATATTTCACCTCCAAGTACCATAAAAGAAGCTCCACTGCAGCAAGTAATGGCAACATTACTAGTAAAGTGCCATTCTGTTTGAGCCTTACAAAGGTTCACCCACAGTCAGAACATCATTGCTTCATTAAGTCCCAAGTTTCTGAGAAAAACCTGCAATAACGTATGTCCAGCATGGGACATAGTTCCTTTCTACAAGGTCTAAAGTAGATTATGGGTTTTGGTGCCTGTATCTCAGCATGCATTTGCATTGGAGCTTATCTCTATCTCTTCATTTGTGAAATGAAGAAAACCAAAAGAGTCACCTGAGGTTGTGTTTTGGGAAAGGAGGCATTGAATTCCCATCAGTGGGAGTTTCATATGATCCCTCCCTGGGAGCATACAGAGGTTCCCTTTTGTCACCTTTGCTTGATCTTTGTTATCACTGTGCTCCTGGTTGAAATGGAGCAGTATTCTGAAGGTTCTCAAACTGGACCCCAGATGCTGGTGCACACATCAGTAGCCTCCTCAACCTGAATCTAATTCACTGGTGAAAAGGGGTAAGGAATGCAGAGACCATCTGCAAGTATAAAATAGTAGCTTCAAAATATTAATATAAGAGCTGAGGAGTTGACTCAGCAGTTAAGAGCATTTGATACACTTCCAGCAGACCTGAGTTTGGTTCCCAGAACCCATGTCAGGATTCTCACAACCATCTCAATTTTCCCCTCCAGGGGAACCAATGACTTTGACTTCTAAGGACACTTGCACTCATGTGTACATAAATATGTTGTAAACACACACCTATACATAATTAAAAAAATAAATGTTCAAGAAATATTAAATACTAAGATAAAGCGTATACTAATGATTTTATGGTCTTCAGTATAGCATTTTCTCAAAGAATTAGTCTAATGTTCCTGAATGAGAAGCATACCTTTTCCAAGAGGTAGCATTGGCAACTAGTGGATCATTTTTCAGAAATAGCTGCCAAGGCAAGAAAAGGAGACCAAACATAAAGTCAGTAGGGGTTATTATGCTGTTAGCAGTGAGGAGTGACCATTCACATAGTGTTTCAACAAACAATCTGTTTGATTAAAGCAAACTCTGAAGCCATTTAGGGAGCATATTCTTTCCATCTTCTAAGATCTTCGATTTCTTTCTTTAGAGACTTAAAGTTCTTGTCATATAGATCTTTTACTTGTTTGGTTAGAGTCACACCAAAGGTATTTTATATTATTTGTGACTATTGTGAAGGGTGTTGTTTCCTAATTTCTTTCTCAGCCTGTTTATCCTTTGAGTACAGGAAGTCCACTGATTTGTTTGAATTAATTTTATATCCAGTCACACTGCTGAAGTTGTTTATCAGATTAGGAGTTCTCTGGTAGAATTTTTGGGATTACTTAAGTATACTATCATATCATCTGCAAATAGTGATATTTTGACTTCTTCCTTTCCAATTGATATCCCTTTGCCTTCCTTTTGTTGTCTAGTTGCTCTGGCTAGGACTTCAGATATTACTATACTACATTGAATAGGTAGGGAGAGTGATATAGCTGTCTCCTGAGAGGCAGTGTAGGGGAATGAATGCCTGGACAGGGAATTGGGAATGGGTGGGTGGGGAAACACCCTCACAAACGGAGGGGAGTGGGAGATAGGATAGGGGATTTTCAGAGGGGAAACCAGGAAAAGGGAAAACATTTGAAATATAAATAAGTAAAATATCTAATAAAAATGATTCAAGAAATGAAGGAAATACACAGGTGAAAGAGTTATAATTTACTCGTAAATTCTAGAAACAGAGACTATAATTTATCATATGTTGATTTTATACACACTGTGAGATTTTCTTTGTATCTTTAAAGGTTAATAAAAAATTAATAGTGAATGTGTGTTCCTCTATGTAAACTATGTGGATCCCGTGCATATAGAAGCCCGTTAAGCCAGAAGAGGATGTCAGCTCCTTTGGAACTGAAATTGAAAACTGTTGAGAGCTGGATCGGCGACCACCTCTGCCCCCTGCCTGCTAGGGGAGAGCTTCCCTCCAGGGCAGACTTCAGCCCAAGGACTCAGGGCAGGCCTCAGCCCCAGGAATCAGGCAGGACCAGCCAGGAGGCATAGGCCTCAGGAAGTGCAGGGGAGTCCCAGGACTGCAGGGACAGGAGC
>JADRCD010076096.1:0-15290 GCA_019843815.1 Montemys delectorum | reverse complement strand
TCTCTCTCTCTCTCTCTCTCTCTCTCTCTCTCTCTCTCTCTCTCTGTCTCTCTGAAAAAAAATGTTTTAAAATTTATGTGCCTGGGTGTTTTGCCTGCCTGCCTGTGCCACATGTACATGCAGTGCCTAAGGAGGCCAGAAGAGGATGTCAGATCCTCTGGAACTAGAGTTCCAGATAATTGCTAGCTGTCACGTGGGTGCTAGAAACTGAACCTAACTTTTAACCAGTGAGCCATCTCTCCTACCCCTCATTCCCTTTTCTTTTGAGACAGGGTTTCTCTAATTAGCCCTGGCTGTCCTGGAACTCATTATGTAGACCAGGCTGGGCTGAAAGTCAGAGATCCACCTGCCTCTGCCTCTACAGTGCTGGGATTAAAGGCATGGGCCACAATGTCTGGTCCCTTCGCCTCCTTTCATCTCTCTCTCTCCTCTTCCCCTACCACCTTCTCCTACTTCTTGAGACAAGGTATCAATCCCTATGTAACCCAGGCTGGCCTGGAACTCTCAGTCTTCTTACCTCAGCTGCCTGAGTGTTGGGATTACACTCATGCTCTACCACGGCTGGCTCCGAAGGTGCTCTTGTTCATAGTATTTTAAAAATGATGGATATGGGAGGCAGAGGCAGGCGGATTTCTGAGTTTGAGGCCAGCCTGATCTACAGAGTGAGTTCCAGGACAGCCAGGGCTACACAGAGAAACCCTGTCATGAAAAAACCAAAAACCAAACCAAAACAAAAAACCCCAAAACAAAACAATGGATAAATGCAGGCATGGTTGTATGTATTTGTAAGCCTGGCACTCAGGAGGTTGAGGACAATCTGGGCTACATAATGGAATCCCGTCTTAAGCAAAATGGCCTTGTAAGCTTTTTTGGGAAAGGGGCTGAAACAAGGGTGTCATGTAGTTCAGGCTAGCCTTGAACGCCTGATCTTCCTGCATTTACTTCTCAAATGCTGGTCTTACATATGTGTACAATTACACCTGGATACTAAGACCTCTTTAAATGTATGTGCAGGTGCAATAACCCCTGTGAGCACATGTGAAAATAGGAGTTGATGTCAGGATAGAGTCCTGAGAGCCTCCTGTCTTGGTCCTGTCTTTGGGAACCCTAACCCCTGTATTACACCCTTCCCTTCTCAATCACTGCCACATCCTGCTTTTTCTGTGAGTGCTAGCGATCTGTATTCAAGTCTTCAGGCTTATATAGCAGACACTTGGCCTTCTGGGTCATCTCCCAGCCTACTAAAGTCTCTCTCTCTCTCTCTCTCTCTCTCTCTCTCTCTCTCTCTCTTCCCAAGACAGGTTTCTCTGTGCAGCCCTGGCTGTTCTAAAACTCACTCTGTAGACCAGGCTGGCCTCAAATTCACAGAGATCCACTTGCCTCTGCCTCCTGAGTATTGGGACTAAAGGTGTGCGCCACTACTGCTCAGCCTGAAGTCTCTTTTTAAGCATTCTAAAACTCATTGAGGGTTGCTAGATAAAGCACAGGATACTCATGGGCACAGCAAATTCAGAATTTGTGTTAAGAATGATCCAGTATTTACCTGAAGTTCCAGTGTTGTCAGCAGGTATTTGTATTTGCCAACCCTACCTCTTTGCCATCCCAAGCAACAGCTGGGAACAGAGACTTCTCATTGGGACAGATCACTTAGTGCCTTAACTCAGGTTTCCATATAGCTTGAGGGGAAAAAAAATCAAAAGGGCCAAGTTCCCCCAAGCCTTCCCTTAGTAGGATGTATAAATTACTCCAGATGAAGGCCTGGGAGCTCGTACAGGCCATTATCTGGGCTCAGGTGGCTATTGTTTTATGATTGTTGTTGCTAAGAAGTTAATCTGGCTCAGGAGTGCATTCTGAGTGGGTGGGAAGAGAAGGATCTGAAATGGGAGACTAGAATGCGCTGTACTCATTTCATTCAAGGACAAAGAAGGCTAAATTACCTTGCTGGTGGATTCCCTTGCAGTTCCTAATTGCTGACCCCCCACCTCCACCCCACCCCCGAAATCCCCAAGCAATCTTGCACGTCCCAGGCAAGAGAAGAAAGGGTGAGGCGAGACCTGTCTTGGACTTGCTTGGCTCAGGGAACCAGTCTTCCCTTTCCAGCAGGAATTCTATTTAGGCACGGCTGGATCGTCCATCTTAGTTTTATGTAAACTTGATACAAGCTATAGTCATTTGAGAGAAGGGAACCTTGATAAGAAGATGCTTCCATAAGATCTGTCTGTACAGCATTTTCTTAATTAGTGATTGTTGTGGGAGGGCCCAGCCCGCCGTGGGTGGAACCATCCCCTGCGCTGGTTGTCCTGGCTTCTATTAGAAAGCAGACTGAGCAAACCATGTGAAGCAAGCCAGCAAGCAGCACTCCTCCATGGCCTCTGCTTCAGCTCCTGCCTCCAGGTTCCTGCCCTGTTTGAGTTCCTGCCTTGGCTTTCCTCTTGGATTGTAACCATGATGTGAAAGCCAAATAAACCCTTCCCTCCCCGAGTTGCTTTGGTTATGGTGCTTCATCCCAGCAGTGGACACTCTAACTAGGACACATCTCTTTAAAAACAAGCAAGATGGGGGCTGGGCAGACAGCTCAATGGTTAAGAACACTTGCTGCTCTTCCCGAGGACCTGGCTTTATTCTTAGCACCTACTTGGTGGTTGAAACTCCAGTCCCAAGGGATCCAGTACCCTCTTCTGACCTCCAAGGGCACCCAGACATGCATGTGGTAGACATACACACATGTAGGCAAAACACTCATACACATGAAAGAATAAAATAGATCTTTTAAAAAAGAAAAGATGAATAATTAGTTTGTTTTTATTGTGTCTGTGGGCACATGTGAAGGTCAAAGGACAACTTGCTGGAGTCAGCTTTATACTTCTATTAGTGTAGGCTTCAGGGACTGAATTCAGGTCATCAGGCTTGGCAGCAAGCACTGTCACCCGTGAGCCATCTCACCAGCCTCCTGATTTGTTTGTTTGTTTGGTTGGTTGGTTTGATTTGTTTCTAAGACAGTCTCACTCTGTAGTCTACAGTGGTGGCTTCCCACTCACTGTGTAGCCAAGGATTATCTGGAACTCTGGACCCCCTTGCCTCTACCTCACAACTGCTAGGATTATATCCACTAAGAACTTTTTTTTTTTAACTTTTTTTTTTTTTAAAGATTTGTTTATATGTAAGTACACTGTAGCTGTCTTCAGACACACCAGAAGAGGGCGTCAGATCTCATTACAGATGGTTGTGAGCCACCATGTGGTTGCTGAGAATTGAACTCAGAACCTTTGGAAGAGAAGTCAGTGCTCTTATTAACCTCTGAGCCATCTCTCCACCCCCCACTAAGAATTTAAAATGTATTAACTAACTTTTTGTTGAGATACTCTCATGTGACAGGCTGGCCTCGGATTCCATATGTAGCTGATAGTGATCTTGAATGGAAGGTCTTTATCTTTCTCCTGCCTTCAACTCCTGAGTTCTGGGGTTACAGTATATGCCACTATTTGATAATTTATTTGACGTTAGTGTCTTAGTCAGGTTTTCTATTCCTGCACAAACATCATGACCAAGAAGCAAGTTGGGGAGGAAAGGGTTTATTTGGCTTACTTCCATATTGCTGTTTATCACCAAGGAAGTCAGGACTGGAACTCAAGCCGGTCAGGAAGCAGGAGCTGATGCAGAGGCCATGGAGGGATGTTCCTTACTGGCTTGCTTCCCCTGGCTTGCTCAACCTGCTCTCTTATAGAACTCAAGACTTCCAGCCCAGGGATGGCACCACGCACAAGGGGCTCTACCCCCTTGATCACTAATTGAGAAAATGCCCCACAGCTGGATCTCATGGGGGCATTTCCCCAACTGAAGCTCCCTTCTCTGTGAGAACTCCAGCCTGTGTCAAGTTGACACACAAAACCAGCCAGTACAGTTAGGAACTGAATCCAGGACCTCAATCGTTCAAGGCAAACACACTACCACTGAACTACATCCCCAGCACTCATTAATTCTGAGACAGGGTCTGGTTACGTTGCTTTGGTTATGCTGGCCTTGAACTGCTAGGCTCAAGTGATTCCATTTAGCCTTTGGAATAGCTGGGACTACAAACACAAGCCCATATGCCCAGCTTGTTGACTTTTAAATATTATCAATTCGTACACACACAAAATGTCCACATGATTGAGACATGTTGGGCTTTGGCTCACCAACCCTTCCAAGCATTCTGCAGGCTTTCTTTGGGATCAGGGTTCAGTGAGAGAGTGGACCTGAGACTTTAGGCATTTTGGGAATAGGGGTTCTCTATAGCATACGGCTTTGGAGTCAAGATGCTGATCCTTGGCACAGAGGTCCTAGGGTACATATCCTGGTGGGGCAGGGCAGATGAGGGAGTGTAGCCGGCTCCTGGTTCCTGGTTCTCCTGATGTTGCTCCCACGTTGATGAGATAAGAGTTGTCATGGTGATGGGAGGCAGTGCTAAGACAAAAAGGCTTCACCCATCTTGGCTTGAGTGAGACCTGGGCTTTTGATAATATTAACAGCCAACCCCTCTGGGCACATCTAAGCACCAGACACAGGTCTAAGCATCTACACATACTTGACCTCATTTAACCCTCTTAGCAAGGCATTAGAATCATGTTTGCCCTGTAGTCCAGAGTGCTGTGGAGTTAATGTGCCACGTAGCTGAGAAGTGTTCAATCCGGTTGTCTGGTTCTGAGTTCCTAAACACTGTGTGTCACTGAGGATAGGCATAGGGTTTCCAGAGAGTTGCCTGAGAACTGTAGGTTGCAAATGTCTTGCTGTACAAGCCTGGGGCTGGCCCAGCCTACAGAACATGGGATTCTGGACACACTAAGCACAGTGTGAGAACAAACACATTCCAGTCTGCTTCAGCCTGGCTGTGGTTCCGATAATGTCTGCAGGGTTCTTTCTCATACATCTGGCACAGGCTGGCAATGAAAAGGGAAAAACTAAGCAAGGTATGGTACAGCATGCATGGTAGCAGCATGACACCCAGCGGGTGTCAAGCTCTGGCTTTTGGTATATATGTACATGTGGAGTTTGGGGTCAGCCAAGGCTGGTCTAGCTCAGATCCCACAATCCTAAACATCTACTTCCTTTATTTTGCCATGGAAACTGTGATATCTGGGGAGGTATGTGTGACTGCTTGGTGCGCCCTCCAGATAGAGCTTCCAGCCATGCTACAAATAGCTTGAATTCAGGGTCTATCTGCCTAAGTACAGGAAGGGGGAAACAGGAGGATGTACAAGATCCTGCAGGGGATCAGCCCAAACCCCAGGTTTGCAGTCAGTTTTGCCAGCTCTGAAGTTCAGATTAGCCCCTTCACTGACTCATGGCTTTAGACAATTTTCTTAGTCTCTGTCTCTCTGTGTCTCTCCGTGTCTCTGTCTCTCTGTCTCTCTCTCTCCCCTGCCCCTGTGTGTGTGTGTGTGTGTGTGTGTGCCTGGTACCCACAGAGGCCAAAGGAGGGCCTCAGATCTTCTGGAACTACAGTTATAGGCAGTGAGCCACAGTGTGTGTGAGTGCTACAAATCAAACCCAGATCCTACAGAAAAGTGGCCAGTGCTCTTAACTTCTGAGCCATGTCTCTTGGCCCTGAATTTTGTTTTGTATGCATGTGTACATGATTGTGTGTGGATGAGTTTATGAATAGTGTGGAAGTCAGAGGGCAACCTCAGGTTTCTTTCCTTGGGGAGCTTGTCTACCTTGTTTTTTTGAGACGGGGTCTTTCACTGGCCTGGGGAGTCGAGGCTTAGGCTAAGCTATCTGGCAAGTCAGCCCCAGGAACTGCCTGTCTCTGCTTCCACAGTGCTGGCTTTTGTGTGACTGCTGGAGTTTGAACTCAATCTGATTTGTACGTGGTGAACATTTTACCAACCAAGCTATCTCTCTAACTCTCAAAGATGGTGAGTTTATTGTTGTTGTTGTTTTTTTTTAAACGTTATTCAAGAAAGGGTCTACTATGTAGCTCTGGCTGTCCTGGAACTCTCTCTCTGTAGATCAGGCAGGCCTTGAACTCAGAGATCTGCCTGCCTCTACTTCCCTAGTGCTGGGATTAAGGGCATGCGCCACCAGTACCAGGCTTCAAAAAAAAAATTTTTTTTTTTGACTGAGAAGTTTTCATTTAAAAATGAAATTCAGGGGGAAAAGGGGGGGTGCAAGGTGTGTGGGTCAGTGGTAGGGTGCTTGTTTAGTATATGTGAGGTCCTGGGTTCCATCCCCAGTACTGGAAGGGAAGAAGGGGTGGAGATGTTCTGACAATGACAACATATATAGTCTCATGCTCCTGGGATCAGACATGGCCCCTCCCACCCCTCCCATTCCACCATTCACTCTTATAGCCTACAGCCTGCTAGAAATTCCCTATTCATAAACAGACTTGGGGTATATGCTCAGAGAGGTCAAAGGACCTGCCCAAAGCCAACAGTAGTGTTCCTGCTTTAACACTCTACCCAGAACTTCCTTCCCCATCCCTCTAAAGATACACTGGGGCAAATCTTGTTATAATCCTCAGTTGGTGGAGGACAGAGAGGCTCAGAGAAGGTAGTAAATGGGTCCAACGTTGCCCAGCCACCACTTAGGGAGCCGACAATATCCCAGGTCTGCCTCTGCAGCAAGTACCCTTCCGAATGGCTTTATTCACCGCCTGAGAGACCCTCGGCTCCATCTCTCCCCAGGCAACACCAGTGGGACTTTATGGGCTGCCCAGAGGTTGCAACCTTGGCTAGGGCTAGGATGCTGACAAGGCATTTGAAGGCCAGGGCAGCCAGTGGCCAGAGCTGGCACTTCTGATACACAGCAGGGGCCAGCTGGGGTTGCTCCAGACTGTGCATCTTCCTCCTTAAGCACCCCTCTATACCCCAGCCTACAGTCAGCCCCAAGGTCTACACTGCATGGAGCAGTGTTCATTGAGAACAGCCCCTGCTTCACAGTTGAGCTTAGTAGTGCCCTCCTCCCTGCCTCCCCAGCACTGCCTCCACAATGCTGTGTACTGAGCGCTTAACTCCAAGCCTAGTGCATAATTGCTGCCCACCAGACCTGGTGGCTGCATAAATTACTGGATCCCCATTCCATAGATGAGGAAGATGGGGGCCACACGCATCTCAACATCGAGACTCTGGGCTTCACATCAGTGGAAGATGATGGCTCTGGGCCACCATGCTGACTGCTGACCAGGCCCTGCAGGTCACTGGGAGGGTTGGGAAGCACTGTGCTGGAATCAGGCCATGGCAGAGGCTCCCTCTGAACTTGTGTCAGAGAAATGACTTTCAAGGAATTCTGTGTGCAGAACCAGGGACCCTGAGCTGAGTTCCTTCTCTGGACTTTACCCCCTGTTCCTTGCTCAGTGTCCTCGAATGCCCAGCAAGGTGGTGACTCCCTTTATCTCTACCTTGACATCAGCAGGTAATAAGGCTGGGGAGGAGCTATGGGGGAGGTGGAGCTCTGTACGGGGGGAGCTCTATAGGGAGGGGAGCACTATAGGGGGTGGAGCTCTACATGGGGGAGCTCTTCTAGGCTGTGAGTTTCTTCAGGGACCCTTAGGCTTGACAAAGCTTTGCAAGTGCGTAAGTGCATCCCTCCCCCACAACACTTGCCGGATAACCACATCCTGGTGCCATCCTCCAGACACCCGCAGGAACCACAGTGCAGACTGGCTGGGGGTGGGTGACAGCTGACATTGAACACCTACTGTGTGCCAGCATAGTACCAGGGACTTGCCTTGTGCTCAGGAAATGCCCCCTGGAGATTCCAGGGCTCCTGGTAGCCCTGGAAATGTAGGGAGGAGTGGCCTAGCAGCCACTTCAAGAGACTCCAGCTCTTGAAGGTGTGAAAAGTGACTGGCTCCAAGTCACTAGCAAGCCCTTGGGATGAAGCCAGGTTTGGACCCCAGGCTGGGAGCTCCCTCCCACTCTTCTGGGCTGCTTGAGAAAGATTTCACATTGCTCTGAGAGGATGGAAACAGGGTGGGGGTATAATTGTAATTGTCCTGGCCTTACTGGGTGGGTTGTCAACACCTAGGTGGGGTCTCCTTCCCTTGCAGAGCCTCAGATTTACTTTCTCAGTTTCTCATAAGGACTACTGCTGACAAGTTTCCCAGGGTCTTCTCTAGGGATTTGGCCCCATCAAGTAAGGTGAGATAGTCCCTTAGCAGCACCATGCCCACCAAAGAGAAAGGCACAGGACTCTTTCGCCTACAATGCCATTTACTGCCCCCATGCTCAGCTCCGGTCTACATACAAGCTCCGGTCTACATACAAGTGAGGCTCAAGGAACCCTTGGGTTCTTCCCGCAGGCCTCCTGGAGAAGAGATGCGACGCGCCCCCTACAATGCAGATCTTCACACCCCACGGCATATCTGGGGACTGGAAGTTAGTGGAGGGCGGGGGGGGGGGGGCGGTGACCAGGGACCCCCAAAGGGATGTAAGACCAGGTCAGGGGCAGTTAGGACAGCCAAGGCGTTGAGTGTGAAGGTGAGGGGTGTGTGCGGTGTGCGGGCTCAGGGGAGGTGTGTAAATAGCCGGCGAACCACCGCGTGTGTGCACACGGGGGCCGGGCGAGCTGGCGCCAGGCGATGCGCAGTGCGCGGAGTAGCTGGGCCCGGGGAGGGCGCCGGGCGTGCTCTGTGCCCCGCGTTGGTGTGCCAGCGCGGCGCGGGGGTGCAGACGCACGGAGTGTGTGGGGCCCCGGGTTTCGGGCGCAAGGAGAGGGACTGCGTGCGTCCGTCGGTCTATGCCCAGGGCGCTTGTGCCGGCCACGCTCTGTGGGTGGGCCGGGGTGCCTACTCACCCCGGATTCCGCGGGAGGGGACGCGGGTCCGACTCCCGGTTTCTACCTCCGCTCCCACGCCGGCCTCCCGCAGTTGGCTCGCACGGGCGCCGGGCCGCCCGCTGCTACGCCACCCCTGCAGTGTAGCGGGGCGCTCGGCTCGTGCTGGAGCCTCGCCTCACGGATGGGGGCTCCGCGGGGCCCGGCGGCCGAATGGAGCAGCGCCGCAGTCCGGGCACGCTCCCAGGAGCCCGCCGCGCGCTCCCTCGCGCTCGCCCGCCCGCCCGCTCGCCTGCTCCTTCTTGAATTTAAAGTGACAACCCCGAGCGCTCTCTTTAGTCCAAGGAGCGGAACAGCGCTGCGAGGATCTGGTCGGAGATCCCCAAGCGCGGGAGGGTCCTGGGAGGGGGTGCACGGCGCAGCCAAGTCCGACCCAGGGATCGCAGGCTTGTGGATGTGTGGGGTAGGGAACCCTGTGCTCACCAGGGGCGCACCTCGCCCCCTTTATGTTGTTCTTCTAGGCCTCAGTTTCTTTATCTGTAAAACGGACTCAAGAGAGCCACAAAAAAAAAAAAAAAAAAAAAAATCAGAGCAGCGAGCAGCTCAGCCAGCAGTATTCCCTTCTCTGAATGGCTGGTACTTCCTTCCATGATTGAGTTGTGATTGTACGCTACCAGTCCAGGTCACTTACCGACATCAACTCTGCAATGACCTCATCGGCGGCCACTCCATTTTTTTTTTTTTTTTTTAAAAGATAAGGCCCAGAACGGATATGAAGGCCAGAGCCAAAACTCGGGTCCTTGTGACTTCAAAGTCTTTGAGAGAGAAAGAGAGGGGAGAGGGAAGAGGGAGGGAATGTCACTTTATAGCCCTGGCTGTCCTGGAAACCACTAAGTGGATCAGGCTGGCCTCCTTCGAACTCGCAGAGATATGCCAGCCTCTGCCTCGAACTCGCAGAGGTATGCCAGCCTCTGCCTCCCAATTGCTGGGGCTAAAGGCATGCGCCATCACACCTGACTTTCTTCTTTAACCTCTTAAGGGTCATGCTTTCTCTTCCAAGGAATGAATGAATCATTCAGGAGATATTTATGACGCCCTCACCCAGGCTCTCGGCACAGTGCCAGGCGTGGGCGATCTTCCATCTTCCGGGAACAAGGGGACAGGTCCCCTCCCTGCCCGCGCAGTCTGGCAGGAAGACAAGTTGGGTATTAGGAGGAGCTGGGTGTTGCCCTTCGGGGAGGGGCGGGGGGCCACCTGTTCTGAACACAGTAACCGGAAGAGCGGGCTGAGGGGACACCTGGCTAGGCCTCCGGGAGGATCTGGAGTCTGGGAGAGAAGTTGAGAATGTCTCGGAGAGCCAATACCAAAGGGCTGGATTGTGGGAGAGTAGTGTGGAGAGCAGACAGACAAGCTTGGTCCAGGAGACCTAAGGGAGGCTGCAACCTCACCCTCACCTATAGGGGGCACCATCATTTTCTGGACCTGAAAAAGAAAAGAAATAGCATTAGTTCTGTCTTGGATCTAGGGATTGGGCCATGGACATTTGATGCATTTCCCATTTAACTAACCTTCAAGGCTGCTTGCAGCTTTGGCAAGACTGAACCCATTTTCTTTTTTAATTTTTAAAATTATTTTATGTAGCTCGGCGGTGGTGACGAAAGCCTTTAATCCGAGCACTTGGGAGGGAGCGGGAGGAGGATCTCTGAGTTCGAGGCCACCCTAGTCTACAGAGTGAGTTCCAGGACAGTCAAGGCTGCACAGAGAAAGCCTGTCTTGAAAAACATTTTTCTAATCTCTCTCTCTCTCCTTCTCTCTCTCTCTCCTTCTCTCTCTCTCTCTCTCTCTCTCTTTGTGTGTGTGTGTGTGTGTGTGTGTGTGTGTATGTGTGTGTGTGTGGTGCATGTATAATCTTAATATGTAGCCCTAAATGGCCTGGAACTCACTACGTAGACCAAGCTGTTTTCAAACTCGCATAGACTGCATTTCTGCCTCCTGAGTGCTGGGACTAAAGACATGTACTGTCACACCTGGCATACATATAACTTAACATTTAAAAGTAATAAATAAATATTACATGTTAATTTACTCTGTGTGTGTGTGTGTATCTGTGTGTTTAGGTGTTACAGTGTGCATGTGGAGTTGAGAGAACAACTTGTAGGAGTCAGTTCCCTCTTTCTACTGTAAGTTCTAAGGTTCAAACTCAGGTCATCAGGCTTGGCAGCAAGCCCCTATACCTACTGAACCATGTCACTGGCCCTCACCTTCTTTTGATTAAGACAGAGTTCCAGCTGAGCCTGGGCTTGGACTCATGATCCTCCTGCTTCCACCTCCTCGGATGATAGGTACGTGTCACTACTCAGTACAGACTCAGGTCTCTTTTATACACTGATGGCCTAAGATAGAGGATTCTGGGGTGCTGCTCCTAGCTTGGATCTCAGGGCATGTGAAACCCTATGAAATCATACGTGTATGATATGCGCTGGGACAAACAGCAGCCTGGTGTAGCTACAGGGCTGCACCTGAAATTGAAGGCAGACTCCTGTGGTCCATAGTCCTGGTGACAACCGCCTGCTGGCCTTTCTCACCCACCATGCTGCCATCTCTCTCACCTACCAAGCCCCCCCCTGCCCATGCCTTCTGGTGTTCTTGACACCTGCCAAGCCATTTTCTGCCTCAAGAATCTTGCACGCTAGTCCCTCTCTCTGCAAAGTGTCTCCTGCTCTCACTGAGTCCTCTGTCCTGTTTTGTTTTGTTTTTAAACAGAGTCACTATATAGACCAGGCTGGGCTCACAGAGAGCTGCCTGCCTTTGTCTCCCAAGGGTAGGATTAAAGGCATTGCCGCCACATGTGGCTCTTTGTTTCTGTTTCTGGTTTTTTTTGTTTTTTTTTTTGTTTTTTTTTTGTTTTTTTTTTTTTTGAGACTAGGTCTCCAGTAGCTGGGGCTGTCCTTGAACTCCTGATCCTCTTGCCTGACCTTCTTAGTACTGGCATTACAGGCGTGTCCTCCACTCCTGGCTAGAGTCCCTGTGCTTAGTGCCACTCGTGGACTGACTTTGACGGTCTTCCCTATAGTGTGTGGGCCAGATGCTGCAAGTGGAGACAGCACTGAGCACAGGATGGGCTCACAGTGAATGCTTGTTAAGTGAATGCCAGCCAGGGGATTGGAGCTTGGACCCCAGAGTGGACAATGAGAAAGGAGGAGCAGTAATACTGGGGGTGCGGAGGGGGGGGGGAGCACTGGGAGCCTAAGGCACTGGGAATCACACACGCCATGCTCAGGAAGAAGCACAGGCATGGAGGCTGCTCCCAGAGGACTCTCTACCTTGAGGGACCACATTCTTCTGGGGTCCCTAGCTGTGTGTAAGCCTCCTACAAGCTCCTCATCAAATCCTCACACTACAGTGGCCTTAGAGAGGTGGAACCACCTCTGGCCAGAAACTCTCTGGATTCTTGGAACTTCCTCAACTCAAGAAGGTCCCAAGGAGCCAGGCAGTGTTGGCACACACCTTTAATCCCAGCACTTGGGAGGCCGAGGCAGGCAGATTTCTGAGTTTGAGGCCAGTCTGGTCTACAGAGTGAGTTCCAGGACAGCCAGGGCTATCTCAGAAACCCTGTCTTGGAAAAACAAAAACAAAAAAACAAAAAAAACAAAAACAAAAATGAAAAAAACCTCCACAAAAAAACAAAAACAAAAACAAGAAGGAAAAAAAAAAGGAAGGTCCCAAGGTACTTGAGTTCAGGTTGTGAGCTGGGGCACTGAGGCCTGATGGTTTGTGCTTCATCCCAAGGCCCACATTGTGTAAGAACAGCACAAACTCCTCAACTTGCTTTCTGATGTCCACACACTTTTAGCATGCACTGCCCCACACCCTCCCCAAACACACACACTAAAAAAAAAACATGAAACTAATAATCAGAAAAATAGAGTCCAGGCTGTAAGCCAGATATATGGTGGGTCGGGTTTCTCAGTGTAAGTGGTTCCATGAAGAGCAGAGGCAGCACAGGTGAGGAGGCCTGAAGGACTCTGTCAGACCCATGGAGCTGTTGTATGGGCTTCTACAGAGAAGAAAGACTAGCCAAACCCAGGATACTGAGCACTGGAGACAGGACTGGATCATGGGCTCCAGTGCACAACTGGCCATCTCCCAGATCCTGCCTCAGCTCTTGGGGCCACTTGTCTACTGAATAACCCTTGACAGCCCAGCACTGGGACTTCCAAGTTTACCTCTCAGATCAGGCAGACAGAGCTTGAATGTACACACCAGGCAAATGGGTTTCCTGCCCTGATTCAATGCCTTCATCCACAGGAAGAAAAAGAAGCCATCGGATCGCTCACAGGCAAGAGGTGAACTGAATGAACTAGGCACACACTCAGCAGCAAGGAGGCACTGACACCTTCTCCTCATAGTCCCTTTGAAACAATAATAATGAAGTCTAGGAGCAGAGTGTGGTGGCATACTCTTGTGATCCCAGCTTATAGGAGGCGGATACAAGAAGGATCAGGAGTTCCAGGTCATCATCTGTTGCATTGGGAGTTCAAGGCCAGATTGGGTGATAGGCGATCCTGTCTCAAAACAAAACAACAATAGTGAAATGTATATAGCATTTGCCTCTGCGTAAGGCTTTCTAGCTCATCGCTTTAGGTAACTATCAGAATACTCAGTGAAGAGCTGTTTCTGGGAGAGTGTATGACCCCATTCCTGGCACTGAGGAGCACACAGTCCTGGCTGGCTCCAGATCATCACCTCTTTTGTTTCCAATACGGCCTTTAATTTACAGCAAGCAACAGAAAGCGGGTGAAAATGGTGACATTTAGGAAATTTCCTTAAAATTGTGACAGGTGTCACCTGCAGGGTGTCTTGGCAGCCAGTTAGCATAGAGCCAGAAGAGGTCTGGTGAGACAGAAGGGTGTGAGCTTGGGGCTGAGCTCAGGAGACATCAGGGCTAATAAAGGTCAGGGATTGCCCACCTCCAGCTCCATCCTGAAGCCCACTGTCTGTGTACACTGTCCACCTCCATGTTCCAGCCTGTTCTGCACCTCAGAGCTGGGGCCTGGACTTGGGCTAGATGACCACTTAAAAAGTTAAGCTGGTCGGGCAGTGGTGGCGCACGCCTTTAATCCCAGCACTTGGGAGGCAGAGGAAGGCGGATTTCTGAGTTCGAGGCCAGCCTGGTCTACAGAGTGAGTTCCAGGACAGCCAGGGCTACACAGAGAAACTCTGTCTCGAAAAACCAAAAAAAAAAAAAGTTAAAAGTTAAGCTGACATCTCCCCACGAGGAGGGAAGGGGACAGAACCAGCCCAGCCCATGGTGGAGGAAGGAAAGGGGTGGGGAATAGCTCAGTGCAGGTAAAGTGCTCGCCATGCAAGTGTGCAACTTGAATTAGATCCCCAGAACCCACATGAAAAAGTTGGGTGTGGTGATGTCCATGTGTAATGCTGGCACCGGGGGTGGGGGAGGGGATGTGTTGGGGGGTAGAGGCAGATCCTTGAGGCTAGCTGGCCACTCAAGCACGTCTAACTGGTAAACTTCAGGCCAATGAGAAACTGTCTCAAAACACAGAGCGGGAGAGATGGTACGGTGGTTAAGAACATGTCCCGATTTTGGTTCTCAGCACACACTTTGTTGGGTGGCTCACAATTTCTCTAAGTCCAGCTCCAAGGAACCCAATCACGTCTGTGGCTTCCACAGGCACTCGCACTTACATGTACTTCCTCTCACACATGTACACATTCATACATAATTTAAAAATAAAGCCTGAATCCAGCAGGGCTGTTGGTCCCAGCACTTGGCATGTGGATCTCTGTGAGTTCAAGGCCAGTTTGGTCTACAGAGTAAGTTCCAGGACAGCCAGGGCTATACAGAGAAATCTTGTCTCAAAACACCAAAATAAATAAATAAATAAATAAATAAATAAATCTTAAAAAAAAAAATGGAAGGGTTACCTGAGGAACAACAGCTAGGGTTGACCCCTGACCCCTCTATGCCTCTACATATAGGTGCACATAAATGTGCCTGCACATATACAAACATACATATACATGTGTACATATACAAATTATATATATGGAAGATTCCTCCTGATGGTAATTCCCAGGATTCTGTCATTTCTTTTTCTAGCCTGGATGATAAGTAAGAAAACACTTTCTCTAAATATCTGGGTAAGACAGGAACTCCTGGGTAAATAGCTCTGTGGCTTCTCACCTGTCACTCACTCTCTTACTCAGCATCCCCATCCCTCAGGCCATATGCTTGAAGCTTCAGCCAAAATGCCCCACCCACTCCTCCCTAGACACCCGGAACCCTTTGCTGTCTTCACATTCCACTCTAGGTAGTTTCTTTTGCTTGAGATTTCCTGCTTTTCCCCAAAGGTCTCACACTTTTCTCAATCCTTCAAAGCCCTGTCTTGTTGCAGCTGGGCGTGGTCCAAGGCCAGCCTGGGCTACATAGTGAGGCCCTGACACTCTCTCTCTCTCTCTCTCTCTCTCTCTCTCTCTCTCTCTCTCTCACACACACACACACACACACACACACA
>JADRCD010076087.1:18003-40361 GCA_019843815.1 Montemys delectorum | reverse complement strand
ATAGCAGCCTTATTTATAATAGCCAGAAACTGGAAACAACCCAGATGTCCCTCAACAGAGGAATGGATACAGAAAGTGTGGTACATCTACACAATGGAGTATTACTCAGCTATTAAAAACAATGAATTTATGAAATTCTTAGGGAAATGGATGGATCTGGAGAGTATCATCCTGAGTGAGGTAACCCAATCACAAAAGATCACACATGGTATGCATTCTCTGATAAGTGGTTATTGGCCCAGAAGTTTGGAATATAGGAAGAATGACCCACAAACCACAAGAAACTTAAGAAGAAGGAAGACCAAAATGTAGACATTTCATTCCTTCTTAAAAAGGGGAACCAAACACCCACAGAAGGAGTGGCAGAGATTAACTATGGAGCAGAGACTGAAGGAAGGACAAGCATATAGCTATCTCCTGAGAGGCTCTGACAATACCTGACTAATACAGATGTAGAGGCTCACAGCCATTCATTGAACTGAGTACACTGTCCCCAATGAAGGAGTTAGAGAAAGGTTCTATGGAGCTGAAGGGTTTGCAGCCTCTTAGGATGAACAACAATTACTAACTAGTACCCTCAGAGCTCCCAGGGACCCAACCACCAATCAAGGACTATACAGGATGGGACTGAATGTTCTGGCAGCATGTGTATAGTAGAGGACTGCAAATTTGATCATCAGTAGGAGGAAAGGACCTCGGCCTTGTGAAGGTTCTGTGCCCCAGTGTAGGGGAATGCCAGGGCCAATAAGTGGGAGAGGGTAGGGTGGCAGGCATGGGGAGGGGGGAGGCAAAAGAAGTTTGTTCTTGTTGTTTTCGTTTGTTTGTTTGTTTGTTTTTTGGAGGGGAACCTAGGAAAGGGAAAATTTACATGTAAATAAATTATCTAAAAAAATAATAATAATAATAAAAGGAAATGTATATTAATAGCTCAAATCTTTCCTAAAATGAATTCCTTACAGCCTTGCTTAATAAGGGCATACCTGTCACAGGTTACATAATAATCAGAAGCAGGCAAATTCAGGATGATAACCTGCTAGTTATTAGCATGTCTCATTATGGCTCCTGACAAGTCCCCAAGCTCCATCCACTGTTTGACTGTGGATGTCAGTGTATGTATGAATCGGCTGCTGGACAGAGCCTCACAGAGGGAGCCATGATATACTCCTTTCTGCAAGCATAACAGAGTATCATTAATAGGGTCAGGGATTGATGCTTTTCCATGGGATGGCTCTCAAGTTGAGCTGGTTATTAGTTGGCTATTTCTTCAGTCTTTGCTCCATCCCCAATCCCTGTATTTGTTTTACACAGGATAAGTTTTGATTTTAAAAGTTTTGTAGGTGTGTTGGTGGCTCTATCACTCTCCAGGGCTTCTTTCCTGGCCATAGGAGGCAGACTCCCCAGGCTACATAGAGTCACAGCTAAGGATACCCCCAATGATTCATGTGTGTTTCTCCTATCACTGGTTTCCATCTCTCCCTAGAGATGTCCTCTATCATTCCCCCATCAGTAGCAGATTTTCATTAATTTTCTTGGCAATTAGGCCATCCCCCCCACCCATCCCCACACCTGAACCTAAACCTCCACAACCCCTCATGATCCCCTCTCCCACCAGTTCCCTTCTTCCATCAGCCTTCTATGACTACTCCATTTCTGATTCCAAGTGAGACTCAAGCATCCTTGCTTGTGCCCTTCTCCTTGTCCAGCCACTTGGGTCTATGGAGTGAAACATAGGCATCCTGAATGTTATAGCTAATGTCCATTTATAAGTGAATACGTACCATGCATATCCTTTTGGAACTTGATTACCTCACACAAGATGATATTCTCAAGTTCCATCCATTTGCCTGTAAAATTCATGATGCCTTTGTTTTTTACAGCTGAATAATATTCTAACGTGTAGATGTATCACATACTTTATCCATTCTTCAATTGAGGGACATCTAAGTTGTTTCCACTTTCTGGCTATTACAAATAAAACTGCTATTAACATTCTAGAGTCTTGGTGGAATGACGGTGCATCTTTTGGTTATATGACCTGGAGTGATATTGCTGGTTCTTCAGGTAGAACTATTGCCAGTTTTCTGGGAAATAAACAAATTGATTTCCAAGGTGATTGTACAAGTGTGCACTCCTACCAGCAAGGGAGGAGTGTTTTCCTTGCTCCACATCCTTCCCAGCATATACTATCACTTCAGTTTTTTTAAAAGATTTGTTAATTTATTTTATGTACATTTGTACACTGTATCTGTTCAGATGGTTGTGAGCCATCATGTGGTTGCTGGTAATTGAATTCAGGACCTCTGCTTGCTCTCACTCTGCTCACTTTGGCCCAAAGATTTACTTATTATTATATGTAAGTATACAGTAGCTGTCTTCAGATACACCAGAAGAGGGTGTCACATCTCATTATGGATGGCTGTAAGCCACCATGTGGTTGCTGGGATTTGAACTCAGGATCGTTAAGAGAGTAGTCAGTGCTTTTAACTGCCGAGCCATCTCTCCAGGTCTATCACTTCAGTTTTTGATTGTAACCATTCCTATTTGTGTAAGATGGGATCTTAGAGTTGTTCTGATTTGCATTTCCCTGGTGGCATACGACTTTGAACATTTATTAATGTGTTTCTTGAAAACTTGAGATTTCTCTGTTGCGATTTCTAGTGTTTAGCTCAGGCATAAAAGATGCAATAGAAGAAATTGATACATCAGTCAATGAAAATGCTAAATCTAAAAATTCCTGCCTTAAGCAGGAAGATTCTGAGTTCAAGGCCAGTCTTGGTTACATAGTGAGACTTGGTCTAAGAAATACAGTCCCAAACATGTCATGATCCCCATATCTCAGGACACCTAAAGTTTATATTTTAACGAATTTATTGAACTGACATAGTTTTGATATAAATGTGCTACCAGTAGGAAGTCACTATAGAAAATGAACATGGTGGGACAGAGCAGTGGGAGGACAGGACAGCAGAGAATGACACAGGAATGCTGAGAACTTTTCCTATGTGTACTTCTCTCATCAAGCAGACAGAAATTTCATCATAAGTTGTGTTGTTTCTGTTACAGAAGTTTCTTCAGCTCCAGGTTATTCCAGACAGTTATTGGATTGGACTGAAATAGGATAATATAAAAAGTGAGTGGGCATGGATTGACAATGGCTCATCTGATCTGTGTGTTTCTGAACCCATCACACTCTAACACTGATGTGGGAATTGGGATGATTGTATGCAAAGGCTTTTCTCTCATTTCTCATGGCTTTCTTCATTTTCTATGGAGCTCATGGGTATGGAAAAGTTACATAAGCAGTGCCTGATGAAATGTTATAGACAGAAAATGTATGATCTAGTCACTGACATGCCTTAAAATCTTGATTTTCGTGGATTCATTATTTAGTATTTAAGTAACCATTTCACATAGATCCACTATTATTCTTGCCTTCACTTTTAGCAGAAAGACTCACTGATAGGCTGGGATGATCTTCTGAAGATTCAGCTCTGCTGAAGCCAAAGCCTGTATAAGAATCTGCTTACTCACTATTCATAAGCGCATCAAGGGAGGTTTTAATTATTAGTTAATACTTAATTAGGGCCCTGTTCTATAGCCTAGTCTGACCTGGTTATAATTTGCCTAATTTGGCCTCCCAAATGGTGAGGTTATAGGCCTGCCTCACCTTTCATACTATCATAACAATGTCACATTTCTACTCTACATTTTAAAGTTTGTTTTTACAAGAATGTAGTTGTGACAATTAATACACAATCCTGCAGAGACTGCAGTGTTGTTGCATGCAAGGAAGTCAGTTGATCACCGTATTTCAGTGAAGACACATTGACTCTGAGGGCAGGGGAGCAAGAACCACAAGAGCAGTCACAAACCCTCTGCTATGACTGTATTCCAAACCTCCCTTTTCCTCTTAAAAAAGATGTATATGCCTTGTCCTTCCTATGTGTGATGTGATATCTTTCTTTTCTTTTCATCTGTTGCTTTTTTTACAGAGTATAAGAGGAAACCAACTTTAATATAAAATTATCCCTTAGAAATATGGAAAATCCAGTTAACGTGACAATGAAAAATTAGAATAGTATATGGGGAGTTGAGTGGCGATTAAATAAACAGTTTTATTTTTTGTTCTTATTTCATTTATTTTTGTGTTTGTACATACATGTGGATGTGCATTTCATAGCATGAGGGTATCTAGAGAGCAATAATTAAGAAGTTATTTTTCTCCTACTCCTTGAGGTCTGAAGTCTGAACTCAGGTTTTCAGGCTGAGTGAGCCATGTTTCTGGCTCAAGACCTTCTTTTATGAATTTAGAGAAAGTAATGGTTTTACTGACACTTTTATGATTAAGTCCATATTGTGCACATTTTGTTTTAAAACTTATACTTTGTTTTAAACCCTTGTCCTAAATCAATATAAGCATCAAACTTACATAACTGCCCATTATATTTTTTATAATGATTTATCAGAAATGGAATCCCTATATAAGGCAGAGGCAGTGCATTTTTCAGTTTCACAGATGTAATGATGACTGTGGCAAAGCCCACTCCTGTGTCTGTGCAAGGAGAATAGGCAAACTCCCTGATTAGGTGTGACTAGTGAAGGAAAGGTAAAAGTGAAACATTTTGTCATTTTGTTTTTTTCCTGCCATGATTTGTGAATCCTTAGTGACCAAAAGTTCTAACCATAGGTATCACTGCACTTTGAAAATAAGGAAATGAGATGGAAAGGGGAGAAATACTCTTCTGAAATTTGTCTTAACATGGCAAAAGTCATCTTTCTTCCTAGTACAACAGCAGCTATGAAGTCTCTGCCTGATGTGGTTTGGGTTGGTTTCATTCTCTTTCTCTCCTTCTTTGACAGAGACTCATTAACCCTGACTAGTCTCAAACTCCCTAAATACTGAAGGTTAGCCTTGAACCTTAAATCCTCCTACCTTCACCTCCAAAATACTGGAACAACAATTGTTTTCCACTAGGCCTGGGTGAATTTAAGATTGAGAATCCATTTTAAGTCCATTCTTTAGTCAGCTTCCTCTATTAGGGAAAAACTAGCTACAGTGCTTCCCTGACAATCTAAGGTTCATGCCAACACCTGCTAACAACCTCAGCCTGAGTAGAAATCAGATTTCTCTTGGTTTATATAAGAGGATCTTAATCATTAATTATTAAATAATTAATTTTTGACTTCTTCTTTTGCTGTATAGTCCAGGTTGCTCCAGAAGTCACAGTCTTTCTGTTTTGGTGGCAATTTTCTATTTGTTCTAACATATTTTTATTTAGCTGCAGTTTTTAAACAGAAAGGTAGTTGTGGCCAATAATATAACATCCTGCAGAAATTAGAGTTGTGCCATATACAGGCAATTCAGTATATTACCAGGTTTCCATGAAGTCTCAGCTTCATTAGTTATGAGATGGGCAGGAAGAAACAGAAACAATCAAAAATACAAGTTATAAGCTCTCAAGTATTATTGTATTTCAAATCTCCCTTTTCTATTTAAAACATAAGTATATAAGATCTTGTTCTACGTGCCAAACACATATGTTTTACTATGATCCTAGCATTTTTATTGACAAAATATAAATGTGGAAGGAGTTTTAGCATAAAATAATTCTTTGGAAATATTGAAAATCAGTTTTACTTGCTGACCAAAAAATTGTGAATGTGAAACAAGATGGAAACGTTTTGTGTGATTAAGAGACCATTTCGTTGTATGAACTTAGAGAAAAGAAAACATTTTATTGGTGAACTTCTGATTAATAGTTCTATATTATATATACTTTGGCAAATAGAATTTTAAAATCATGACTTATTTTAGTGAATGTTCAAAATTAAACAGTTTCCAATTGTGTTTTGTCTTCAGTGCCTTGAATATAAGGAAATACAATGAAAGGGATGGAGGATGCATGTTCTTATCTCAAACAAGACTAGAAAATAATAAATGTGAGAGTCCCTACCCCTGTATTTGTGAGAAGAGACTGGATAAGTTCCCTGACTGACTCTTCAACAAGTGTTAAAGGTAAAAATGAAGTGTACCGATCCTCATTTTTTTCCTGTATTGATTCGTGACTGGTTACAAACTAGTGTTTTGATCACAGGACTTAGTCCGCTGAGTAAACATAGAGATGACCTGGAAGAGGACAAGAATGTTTCCTGGAATCTAATGTGACAGAGCAGAGGTTTCTTCCTTCCTGGTGGAGACAGGACATATCACCTCTGGTTCATGCAATCACTGTGCCTCAAAGCCTCCAGGACTCTGCTCTTTCTGCTTTCTTATACTCTAATAGAACTAAATAAAGAACCACAATACAAAATCTGAGTATTTCATTATGATTAGAATGAATCCTATTAATTGTAAGCACAATTAAGAGATAGAATGTACTTTCTAGGTTTGTTTTCTCATTTCTTAGTTGACACTATTTTGTTTTCTTCTGATCTTTGTTTTCCATAGAAGTTTTTCTCATTGTTATAAGCATTTCTTTTGTCTGTAAAATATAATTTCAAGTTTGGTGAACAGTTGCAAGCCTAGTTCAAGGAACAGTTGATTATATTTTCTCTAAAACATCAGTTGTCCCACCCACCTGTTTTAATTGATCTATGATGAATTGAGACCTTATAGAAATCGTGGTATTAATTAAAGTTGGAGAGATGCAGAGGCTTACACTCTTATATTGACAGTTAGGGGCTCAGACATGATTGGTGAGAAATAAATACAGTGAGAACCTATGTCATAGAACAACAAAAAAAAAATCGAGGTGCATAGGTTCCTATATATTTTCCAGGGACAACACTTTATATTATACAACTATACCCAGATGATCAAACTCAGGACAGTTAATATTGATACAATAACTTGTTCTTATCTAGGATCTGTGTACCTATCCACTGATCGGATAATGTTACTCTAGGTATTTCCTCCATGTTCAGGTTACTGTGCATTCAGTGATGGTGTCATTTTAGTGTCCTTTTATCCTGAGTAGTTTTTTATGCTTTCTGGTAGCTTCTTGGTGGTGGTGAGTTTGTTTTGTTTGTTTAGTTGGTTGGGTTTGTTTGTTTGTTTGTTTGTTCCAAGAGAGCTTCCCTACGTGCTACCCTAGCTGTCCTGGAACTCTCTCTCTCTGTAGGCAGACTTGGAACTCATAGATTCATTTGTCTCTCCCTCCTGAGTGCTGAGATTAAGGGAATATTTATGGTCTTGGTTTTTTTTCCTTGATATTTTGAAAACCATCTTCTGGAGTGAGACTGTGTATGTAAAAAAAATACAACCACTGTATGTCATTAGAATTGTATACACACACACACACACACACACACACACACACACGCCTTAGCTCTTGCTGTATAGACAAGGCTGCTCTCGAACTCATAAAGATTTACCTTTGCCTCTCAAGAGCTGGGATTAAAAACATGTGGCACCATACCCTGCTGAGAAACATGGGCTTCAATAAATAATAAACTTATCCTCAATCAAATCCAGAGCATTTCTTTCTCTCAAAATATTTTCTGGCCCCTGGCTGTACTCTTACACTGTAAATTAGTTCTATTTCCATTACAGTGTAGTATCTGCCTTCTTTCTGTTCAGCCAGTTTTTACATTAACATAAAACTTCCTCTTTTATAAAAAATAGTTTTACTAGCTCTTTGATAATTTCATGCCACGTATTTCAATCGTATTCATTTCCCTTCATCTAATCCACTCCTAGGTCCCTACCCACTCAATTCTTTCTCCTCTCTTTACTTTTCATTTTTTTTGAAACCCATCATTTCAAGTTGTGTTGTCCATCTATTTGGCTTTACATCCAGCTCCTGGGTCTGGGGCATGTCCTGGAACTGGTTTATTGACAATCTTGACAAGATTTAGAAACTTTTCAGCTAAATTAACCAAAGTAAACTAAGAGGATCTAAGTTAATAAAATCAGAGACAAAAAAAGAGACATTATAACAAGCACAGGGGGAAACTCAGAGAATCATAAAGACATATGTTAAAAATCTATATTCACTCAGGTGACCATCAGCTGCCACTAACCTTGGAACACAAAGGGAGAAACACTTCCAAATTCTTTTCATGAAGTCAGAAAATGTTTAGAATTGAGTATCATCTTAATAGAATTTTTCTTTAATGAGTATAAAATGACATATACTTGTGATTCTAAGTAGATTTTGTTTGAAGTTTGTTTTGCCATATATTAAATTAGCTATGGTTGGCTGCTTGCTTCTTAGTTTTGTTGCTTGTAATATGTTTCTCATCCTTTCATCATAAGTGATGTGAGTGTGTGTGTGTGTGTGTGTGTGTGTGTGTGTGTGTGTGTGTTTTCTCCTTCTTCCTCAATGTCAGAGAGTTGGCCTGTTATAAAAAGATCCTCCCTGGAGCAGAGATGGGAGCTTCAGCATGCTGTTCACACTTGTGCAACTATGTCAGTGACGTCTCCTGAGAGGCTCTGCCAGAGCCTGACAAATACAGGGGCAGATGCTCACAGCTAATCATTGAACTGAGCACAGAGTCCCCAGTGGAGGAGTTAGAGAAAGGATTGAAGGAGCTGAAGGGGTTTGCAACCACATAGGAAGAACAACAATATCAACCAACAAGAACCCCCAGAGATCCCAGGGAATAAACCACCAACCAAAGAGTATACTTGGAAGAACCCATGACTCCAGTCACATATGTAGTGGAGGATGGCCTTGCTGGGCATCAATGGGAGGAGAGGAGCCACAGGCCAGCCAGTCTTGGCTCCTCTACCTACAGGAGAAATAGGGTTCTGGTCAGGTCAGCAAGATATTGGCTCAGAAATGACAGACTCGACACCAGGAAGTGCAGGATCTGAATGTATATTCTTAAAATTAAACATCTGACCTTTCTGGTAATTACAAATGAAAAAGAAAAGTCAGACAGCTCAGTGGTCAAGGTACATCTGAGGTCATCTGAAACACACTGGGTCTAAAGTAGCAGCCATCTCCTCTGGACCAGCGCAGCACCCCTGGGCTCTGAGCATGCTCAGTGCAAGCTGGCCAGAGTGGGTTGGGGGGAGGGGGCTGCGGGTGAGCCAGCCAGGAGGGCAGAGGTTCGAAGCTCTAATGCTCTTCAATACTCTCTCTCTCTCTCTCTCTCTCTCTCTCTCTCTCTCTCTCTCTCTCTCACACACACACACACACACACACACACACACACACACACACACACACTCCACTCAAGGTCCTGCCTATCCTTAGTAAACGTCCACTAAATTAATCTTCTGGGCTAGCAGAGGTATGCCCCAGGGATCCCATTCTTGCTAACTTTACCCAAAACAAAACAATAATCTATTTCCTGGGAGTGATTCAGCTGCAATTCTAATGTAGTCTGCCCTACGAGACTGAAATGAGGATTTTAGTTAAATTTGCCCTGGGATTATCAACTACCATTCAGCAGAACTACAATGCCCTAACCCCTTCATTATCTCCTTAACGATGCCGGAGGCAATTAGTCTGAATGGAATTTACAAAATTCCAGGCCAACGTTTGGCTCAACGAAAATTAGGGTATTGGAACATTAGTGAGTGCCAGTCAGAGGCAACTTCCAATTTTATTTAGTTATAAATGAATCATATCTTGAGGGGGCACCTAGCACTCGAGACCCTCCATGGACTATGGCAAGGACATATCTGGGCTACCTCTGAGGTAGAGAGTGCCAAGGAAACATTGCAGGAGACTGGCTTCTCTGAAGCTTTTTACCTCATAAACTGCTGTCATGTCACGCAGAGTGTGCATGGCAGAGAGGCCCTTGGTCCTGTGAAGGCTCTCTGCTCCAGTGTAGGGGAATGCCAGGGTAGGTAGGCAGGAGTGGGTGGATGGGGAGCACTCTCATAGAAGGAGGGGTAGGGGAATGGGATAGGGGGGTTGGGGGGACACTGAAAAGTGGATAACATTTGAAATGTAAATGAAAAAAATATCAAATAATTAAAAGGAGAAAAATAAAAGGAGAAAGTTATAATTATTTATGGTCTTGGCCAGGGAAGAGATGAAATAGGGAGGTTAGATTTGGGAATTTATTTTTGTTTCCTTTCTTTTTCTCTTTCTTTCTTTCTTCCTTTCTCTCTTTCTTTCTTCCTTTCTCTCTTCTTCTTTCTCAGGGGGATATAGAAATATTATAAGAAATTAGACAAATAGAGGTAGTTTATTGAGGCTACTCTTGAACCTAAAGAACTCATTTTGTAACCATAATCTTATGTTGATACATACTTTTGTATATTGATAGAAAAATAAGGTAATTTTTGATACATGGGTATAGGTTACTGTATATTGATACATCTTTAATGTTATTTTTAATACACATAGTGTATTCATGTTTTTAATGTTTATTTGAGGTATTGTACTTATATAATTCTTTTTTGTTTCAGATTAACACTTTATTTTTTAATAAATTATATATTACAATGCTATTAAATATAATTATTTCGGTATTGTTTTTTATTTTATTGACAAGTTTTATTGCATTATGATGATAAAAGATACATAGTTTCAATTTATCTGAATTCGTTAACATTTACAAACATATTTTAAGTAAATAGAATTGCATCACATTCTTCTTTCCCTTTTGTACCCTAACTCCTCCCAGGGAACCCCCTTCAATACCTGCAATAACTTTCTTTTTTGATTTTGTCATATTCTCTAAAATTTATAAAATATTGTAACAATAAAAATGAGTATTATAAAAGTTGTTTGATATAAAACAATCAACTGAACATCTTATGTAGATACTTGTGTATAGCAAGACTGAAAAAATACATTTTTCTCAATTATATAATTCTTAAAGATAAAATATAAAGTTATAGCCATTTTGAAAGCTGCAATTGCAAACTGTCAGGAATGATAAAAATTGCAAGGTACAAACTATTAAGGATAGTTAAGAAATACAATTTTTTTGTTCTTTTGGGTTTCTAAAAATCTGTTTATGTTCACTTAATAATATGTCCACCATTTTTATGATTGGTATAAAAATATATATTGTGTTGAATATAATAAAAAATAGACATAAAAAAACTAGTAAACTATTTTCAAAGTCATATCAAAGACAGTTCACCATGACAAAGTCAGTTGCATTACAGACATGCAGGGATGGTTCAACATGTATATATCTATAGACGTTATACATCACATAAATAAACTCAAAAATAGAAACCTTTTGATTTCTGCAAATTTCTACAAATTGATAGTCAAACTCATGGTCATATTAGATGCTAGTTCAGTTAATAATTTTAAAATGTTTTCAAGGTCATTCACATAGTAAGTAGCAAAGAATAAAGTGTTTTACAATTGAGATATAATATACATAGATAATTGGTCTTCTAAATTTTCAAAAATCCACAGAATACACCATTTAAAATTATTTCATTATTAAAAGATACTTGGAATAAGAAAAATAAGAGTTAAGCCATGGTGATTTTCACTGGAGCTGTCCATAATACTTTCTTCATAACATTCTTATGTTTTATAAAAGATATCTATCATTAGAAATGGGTATTCAAAAGAATATAAGTGGCCAAGATCTTGACATTGTTTTCATTTGTTGCTGAAGAAATATCTCCTAATACGCAGCTGGTGTTTTTCTAGAGAAATGGTTGCAGGATCAGCTTGAACTCTTTGCCATTTAGAATATGTTGCACAATTTATATGACAACTTAATATATGTTTGAACAACTACAGCATAAAATAAATGTTAATGTCAAGAAATTATATAATTTTCTAGTCTATACAATAAACATTGTTTAATCCTATATTTTAAAATATATTCAGTAATTTTAGTAGACATCATTCTACTCTGATATCATATGTAAGACAAGCTAAACATTTCCAAATACCTCCCCTCTCCTCCTCAAGTTCTGTCACTTCCAGTTTACAACTTCAGAAAAGCTTCCTCTCTAGACTTTGGAGCTATATGCAGTTTTTTTTACACAGGATTTTTTCATCTTAATAAATTTACTCTGAGGATATGAGGTCATGTATGATGAACACTACCCACATGCTTTTGTAGTCTTCTGAATTGTGCAAATGAATGCAGAAATTAAGATAAGGTATATTTAGGAGTCTAAACCTGGGAGACTGAATTCAAGACCCTCTTTGGCTATATAGTAATATTTATCTAAGGAACACAATCAAAAATCATTTTATTAATCAAATATCTCTAGATCCATGAAGTTTTCATTAAAATAACTTATGTAACTGACATGGACTTTGACATAAATGAATTACTAGTGGGAAATCACTTAAAAATGAACTTGGAGGAACTGAAGGGCTGGAGGACCAGACAGTAGAAAACTGACACAAGAATATCTGCAACCTGTTATAGTTATAGTTGTTTCTTTCCCACAAAAAGAGACAACTTTTAAATTGAGATGTGTTATTTCCTTTATAAAAGCTCCTTCACTTCCTGCTTTTTCCAGTTACTGGATTGCATTATCTTATAATATCAAAGGGGAATGGTAATAGATTGGCTATGGCCCATCCTAACTGTGAGTTTCCTGAAGCCTTTGCACCCTAACTCTTGTGCATGGTTGGGAAACTTGTGGACAAAAGCTTTCATCTCATTTCATATGGCTTTCCTCATTTTCTCTTTGTTTCTTTTTTTAAATTAAATTATTTTATTCACATTTCAAATGTTGCTTCCATTCCCAGTCTACCACCCAGAGTTCTTCACATCCTCCCCCTCCCATTTGCCTCTGCAAGGGTGCTACCCTCTTCACGAACCCACTCATGCCCACCACAGCTCCCACCAGCATTCTCCTTCCCTAGTGCATCAAGTGTCTACATGATTAGATACATTCCCCTTCCCTAGTGCATCAAGTGTCTACTGAGTCCAGACAAGGCTGTCTGTGGATACAAATGTTCCTTGGGGGCCACAAATCAGTCAAAGTATGTTCTTTGTTTGGTTGCTCAATCTCTGGAAACTCTTAAGAGGTCCAAATTAGTTGATACTGTTGTTATTCTTATGGGATTGCCATCCCATTCAGATCCTTCTATCCTTCCCCTAACGCTTTCATAGGAGTTCCTGACCTCAGTTCAATGGTTGGGTATAAGTACTTGCATCTGTCTCAGTTAGCTGCTGGCTGAGCCTCTCTGAAGACAGCCATGTTAGGCTCCTCTCTGCAAGCAGAATGGAGAAAACAATTCTCAACAATAAAAGAATTTCTAGCAGAATAACCATCCCTGACCACCAGCTGTACTACAGGACAATAGTGAAAAAATTGCAAGGTATTGGTACAGAGACAGAGAGGTAGAGAAATAGAATAGAATTCAAGAACCAGAAATAAACCCACACACCTATGGACACCTGATCTTTGACAAAAAAAGCCAAAACCATACAGTGGAAAAAACAAAGCATCTTCAACAAATGGTGATAGTCTAACTGGCACTCTCTATGTAGAATAATGAAAATTGATCCATATTTATCACCTTCTACAAAGCACAAGTCTTCAAGCAAATCAAAGACCTCCACATAAAACCAGATACACTAAATCCAATAGAAGAGAAAGTAGAAAGAGCCTCAGACACCTTGGGACAAAGGAAAACTTCCTGAATAGAACACCAGTGCTTAGGCTATAAGATTAACAGTTGAAAAATGGCACCTCATGAAACTGAAAACATCTGTAAGACAAAAGTCACTGCCAGTACCTTCCGGCCTCAACACTAAGTCCTGGCCTGTTTCCATGATGAAGCTCCTCCCCTTCCTGCTCTCTGCCCTTTTTCCTCCTCAAACTCTAGCCCCATCTCTCTATTCCTGTCCATTCACAGGCCTGTCACTGTCCTAATGTGATTGGACAGAGAAAATGCTGAAACATCTTTCTGCTTCCTATGCTTTGATTTTCTCTGAGTCTTGTGGGTGGTGTGAGGGGAGGAAATTGATCAACAAGTCCCCATAGAGCAAAACATATTTTCTCTTCTCTTTGGCACTTTGACATTTCTGCAGCTCTGTACTGACTACTTACTACTGCAAAGAGGATCATTCCTGGCCAAGTTTGATAGTATAAACATGAATGTCAATACTACAATTTGGCCTCTTGATCACTTAGCAAAGTGACTGTAGGAGGTTCCTTTTAGGGCTTATGACCTCCCTAACGATGAGAGATTACAATACCAAACATAATTTTTCCCATGGTATAAAGCCTCAACTCTAAAAAGAGGACAGCTAGTTATCTTGTAACAATGGTACAATTGCCATATCATGCCTAGCAAGTCAGAATTGTAGTATGCAGGGTTCAGTGTTGTATAGGACAATCCATATCTTTTCTCCCCCAGCAGTCTACAAAGCACCTTCAAATCTTATTCAAGCCAACCCAGAGAAGATGTTTCTGATTGGTTCGAGACTGATTTCTCTATGTGGTAATGTTACAGTGTGTAGTGTTTCTAGCAGTAGGGCCTTACCATGTAGTTATGGTGGGAAACTCAGGGCAACAACCTGTGCTATGTTGGAGACCTCTGTGATCTCCCAAACAGTAATTACTCTGGTGATAACCCCTGCCTTGCACATTGATTTTAACTTAATCACTCATGTTTTTGTGGTTTTAACTCTTTTTCAAAGTTATATATCATATATTTTTAAGAATATATTTTGACCATATTTCCCACCCCCTAACTCCTCCCATGTCCTCCACATTCTTCAATATACCCAACGTTGTGGTCTTTCTCTATCTCTTTCAAGAAAGTGAAAACCAAACAAGCAACAACTATAAATAGAATCATAGAAAAATATATTTAAAAATCCAAAATACACACAAAACCCTAATCCTCTAAAATATCATGTTCTCTGTATTGTCTTTCTCACCTATGAACTTTCTGAGTAGTGCATGTCTATATAGCCTTTTGTAGACCCTTTGATTTGTTTGATTCACTCTTGATCCTTTAAAAGAATATTATAAGGACTCCTGTCTCTCATTCTAAAGTCCTATTCCCATTCGATTTTCAGTCCTCATAATTCCCTCCTCTATTTTCATATCACATTAATTATTAACCCTCCTGTTTATTGATATACTTAAATACACTAAACATGGACATTTCTCCTATAGGCATTACATAGGTCTCCTACAATAACATTGGTAGTAATATATATTTTAGATTGCCTTTATATCACCTAAAATCAATTTACTAGTCATTACTTTTTGTTGTTTTTAAGATAAAGATTCATTTACTCCAGCTTGCCTTGAGTTCCTGAATCTTGTATCTCCATCTCTCAGGTATTGCAAACAGGAAACTTTGACTCTGTCTGTCCTGTTCGTTTTCTCTGTGACTATAGCAACCATTCTTTTTTTTTATATGCCTTAGATCATAAGCCTAGTGTCTGAAGTTTTATGATTTGGACAAACTGGTTCTGCTGGGCTTATACTCATGTCACTTTCTTTGGGGCAGTCACTGAGTTCCCTCTCCAACAGCAGCAAAAAAGTATCTGAGGCCTGAAATCCACAGTAGTAACTTTCTCAGAAATCTTTGATTCAATGCCTGGGAATATGAGTTTTACTCAATTCTGTTTAAATGTAGCTAGGATACAAATCTGCAGAAAAATGGCTTCTTCTATTTGTTCCTATCACATTCTCAAGCAAGTTGTTGGGCAGGGAACAGACAGGCTTACAAGATGTATTCATATATTTAAATTATAAAAACTAACATTGTTGTTACCAATTTTGTTTTGTAAAGGAAGGATAATTTCACATAAACTTTCTTTGTTCCTTTTGCCTCTCTTTTCTAAGTACTAGGTTGACTGCTGTTTTCCACCATGCCAGGCCAAAGAATATTTTTATCTATAGGCTACAGCACCATATAGAGGAAAAGATGGGAAGGTAATAACATTTCCATTAACCTGTCAGCAGGGGCGAGAATGCCTGAATTCAGGTTAAGAGATCTTTGTGGATGTTGACTATGCAACAGAACTCTTTCCTGATGTTGCTGTGCTTGCTATGACCAGACCTGAGGCTCCAGTAAGAAACTCTATTGGTCAGGATGCTTTTGGTGTCACTACAATCATTTTTTCCAGTGAGATGTAGAAACTGTGTCCCTACTCACAATGTCAGCTTGTTATAAAACCTTAGAGCAACTGTGAACCTAATGCCTGCTTTTTGTGTAGAGATCTAGGTGAGCATCACTTTGGGAGGTAGAGTTGAGAGTTCATGATGCAGACTATATGCTTCATGTGCCTAGTTAGTGTCTTCTGGTCCTCTTCTTCTTTGCCCTTCTTCAACATACATCCTTTATTGGTTATATCCATAATAATACCTCATGGCTGGCTAATGTGCATACTCAGTCCTACTGTATCTTACCTGTTCTGTCTATGATCCAGAGGCCACTTATCTTCATTTCTCTTCCTTTAGTGTTCCTATAGTAAATCCAGTATTTCTACCTGGCTTAAATCTAGGGCTCAGATAGGATATCTTTGGTTGTTGGTTTATCCCTTTGACATCTCAGCCAATGGAGTTTGGTGGACTTTCATCTTTTTGATACAGTTTCTCACCAGACCAGCTTAGTTACAACTCACTGTTTTGCCCAAGCTATGAGACCTTATTTTGTATGCTGCATATATTCATTTTTCTTGTTTTTACAATGAATTCACTGTATAAAGCATCACAGAAAATCAACTTCAGTGATACTGAAGATATAGTATGGAATAGATAAGGAGTTGAATCTATAGATCATTTTTATTTTTATTACATTTATTTACCTTTGTGTTAAGGTTTACAAATGTGTTTTTATGTCACAGCACATGTGTAGTTAGCAGACAGTTGATAGATTCACTTCTCCCCTTCTACTTTGTAGTATATGAGTCTTAAATTCAGACTGATAGTTTTGCTGACAATGTCTTCTATCCATTGAACCATATTTCTGGCCCAAGACCTATTATTTTGAGATGAGAGAAAATGAAAAGAACTTAGTGATAAACTTACGGCTAACTGTATATTCTATATAATTTAGTTGATGTTTGTTTTTAAAATCATGCCCCGTATCAATATAAGCTTCAAATTTAAATTACTACCAATTATATTTCTGTTTTATAGTGATTTTACAACTTTCAAATCATCACAGACAAGTTGAGTTTGTACAGTTTTCAATATTAGAGGTTTACATGGTGCCAAATGCAGTAGAACCCTCCCATGTGTCTGTGTAAAATGAATGGATCTATTGCCTGAATCAGTGTAAAATGCAAAGTAATAATTAAAATTTTGGAGGGTTTTTTTTGGTATTGTTGTTGAATTCTTGTGATGATTGTGATTACCTAATGATTGAATGATTTAACCACATGCCTTAATCAACTGAACAGAGTGATGAGGTGGAAAGTGAAAAATGTTCTGAAATCTGACTTAACAGATCAGATGCCATCTTCCTTCCTACTAAACATTGCAGCTTGTGTCGGGAAAATGGACACTCTTTGATCCAAGCCCTAGGAAATCACTGTTTTTTTCCTGAATGAAACACAGAGCCCAGGTAATAGCTAACATACTTTAGCATCCTGAGATTGGTCACTAGAATATGCCATTTTTAATATCCCATTTCTTTGACATCACAAGTCAAAACTAGGATTCTATAATGGGTTTCTGTCTGTTTGTTAGTTGGTGTTTAGTGCTCATTATTTTTCTCATGTAGAAGAATTTGTTTTTTAAAAATTTATTTGATTTAAAATATAATTTTAAATTTGGTGACTAGGTGCCAGGTCAATTCAAGAAACTCATATAACCATTCATATATCATATATTTTCTCTGTCTCTCTGTCTCTCTCTCTTTCATTTTCTTTCTCATTTGTTGATAATTTGAAACCACATAGATACAGTAATATTTGCTGACACCAGCTGGTTGCCATGGCTCAGACTTTAAAACTTACAGGTAAATGAATTTGAGTGCAGCCTAGTCTAAACAGTAAGTTTGAAGCTATTGTATATGCTACAGCATGGGACTCTGTCTCATAAAGCATAGTGATAATAGTGATGTCAATAGAAATAATAAACTATCCATAAACATTTTCTTCATGACCTCTACATCAACATCTGTCTCCTAGTTCCTGCCAGATTTTAGTTGCTGTCCTAACTTCCTTCATTGAGTGTATGATGTGGAAATGTAAGTTTAACAATCCCTTTCCCCCAAAAGTTGCTTTGGTCCTGGTGTTTCATCATTAGAAACCCTAACTAAGAGAACTATCAAACCATAACAAAGAAGTTCTTTTACCACCTAAAGTTCTTTTCTGCCTCTTGTCCTCCCCACCTTGCACCACATGAGCAGACACATGCTATATGTACTCTAAATTAGTATGGCCACGTCCAGTGTCAAATACTATGTGCAAATTTATGGTTGGCTCCTGTTTTAGTCAGGGTTTTTATTCTTGCACAAACATCATGACCAAGAAGCAAGTTGGGGAGGAAAGGGTTTATTGAGCTTACACTTCCACATTGCTGTTTATTACCAGAGGAAGTGTAAGCTCAATAAACCCTTTCCTCCACAACTTGCTTCTTGGTCATGATGTTTGTGCAAGAATGAAAACCCTGACTAAAACAAATTGGTACCAGGAGTGGGGTATTCCTGTGACAACCTGACCATGTTTTGGGGAGGACTGTGAAAGGACTTTGAAACTTTGAGCTAGAAGAGCCACTGTTTGTTAAAATCTTTGTGAAATATCTGTGGCAGCTTGGAAGATCATGTTGAGAACAGTGCAGAAGATGGAGACCTGGCTTGTAAAATTTCAGAGGGAAGATTAAAGACTCTTATCAGGGCCATGTTGTTTTGATTGTGAAGATTCTGTGGTTCTGGTTAGCTGGGACTGAAATATCAGCTGTGATTAACAAGATACCAGAACTACTAAAATGAAAATTTTGCATTACTGGGAATATTGATGCTGGTTAGCTGGAGCTAAGAAATTAGCTCTGATTAAGAAGAGAGCAGCATCACTGAGGTGACATCTTCTGGGAAGTGTTTTCTGGGAGCACAAAGAGGCTATGTTCTAGAGACAGCCAAGGTTGTACCTTGTGCTGCAGTAGGACTTGGTAATGTGTAAGAGTCACCCAGGTGGTACTGGTTTTGACAGCATGAAGGGGTCATGAAGAGCAGCTGAGGCTCAGCACAGTGAGAGGCCATGGAAGGCCATTGGTGAAGGTGCAGCCTCAGTTTGCAATTGATAGCCCAGGACTGAAGGTGTCATGCAAAGGAGTTGAGGTTTGGCACCATCAAGACAGTCTATGAGAGGCTATTGGTAAAGCCTAGTTACAGCAGTGTTTTGGGAATGCCAGTATCATGCAAAGACCACCAAGGACAGCAGGAGCAGTGAAGTACAGGTGTCTGGAGCCTAGAAGATAAGATATGTGCTACAAAGGGCAGAGCTGGAGAAGTGACCAAAGCCCTTAGAAGAGCCCAGAAGACCGTGAGTTGGATCCTAGACATTGGTTTTGCTTTTGATTGTGACTGTGCCCTGATATTTTTCCCTCTTGAAGGAAGAAAGTATTTTAGTGGAGCCTAAAAAGTATGAAAGATATAAAAATAAGTTTTTTATGTCCCCTAGCAGACTGAGCAGAATTAAGAATGCAGGTCAGCCAGTTCAGAGCTCTGGTTCCAGGAACTTGGCTTAACTCAGAGCCTCAGGGCTCTGGTTCCTGAGGCCAGCCCCTCCTGGCCAAACTACAATGAGAGTGGGACTAGGAATAAAGGTCAACTAGTTCACAAGGCTCTCCACCCTGCTGACGGGTAGATAAAGATTACATTCCTACAATGAATATGTTCCCCTCCCTAACTGACTGAATACCTTGGGTTGGAATTCCCCCTCACTTCCCCTAGTTTGTGGTTTTTCCCTTTAAATACCCCTTGTTCCTTGTGCTCAGGGTTGAACTCCTCTGGCCTGCTAGGCTACATGTTCGACCCCAGATCTGGTTTCCCCTGAATAAACCTCATGCTGTTGCATCAAGATCAGTCTCTTGTGAGTTATTGGGTGGTTGTGTCATCCTGAGACTTAAGTGAGGGTCTCTCCTACTCTGGGGGTCTTTCAAGCCCACAGTTAAGAGACCTTGAATTTTAAAAAGATATTAGACATTTTAAATTGATCAAACTCTTAATATGTAAAGACTGTGGGACTTTAGATCTTGGGGATGAATAAGAAAGTAAGAGTTGAGGCTTAATAGTGATACGTTTGTGTGTCAAGTAGACAAGGGGTCAATTGTACTGGCTGGTTTTGTGTGTCAACTTGACACAGGCTGGAGTTATCACAGAGAAGGGAGCTTCAGTTGGGGAAGTGCCTCCATGAGATCCAGCTATGAGGCATTTTCTCAATTAGTGATCAAGGGGGTAGGGCCCCTTGTGGGTAGTGCCATCCCTGGGCTGGAAGTCTTGGTTCTATAAGAGAGTAGGCTGAGCAAGCCAGAGGAAGCAAGCCAGTCAGAAACATCTCTCCATAGCCTCTGTGTCAGCTCCTGCATCCTGACCTGCTTGAGTTCCAGTCCTGACTTCCTCTGGTGATCAACAGCATGTGGAAGTAAGCTAAATAAACCCTTTCCTCCCCAACTTGCTTCTTGATCATGATGTTTGTGCAGGAATAGAAACCCTGACTAAGACAGAACTAAAGATAAAGACTGATAATAAGATTTTTTTCAAGTGCTTATTGGTTACTCACATGTTGGTCAAATATCTGTTCATATTTGTTTATCACAATGGAGATCATATATGTATTTCTTTATTGATGGGTGCCATGCATGAAGAATTGCAGTGGTTAAGTGAGCTTCTTGGATATGGCCCTCTGTTTTGTATGGATGTGAAGGGTGAACCTTGGCAAGGCATGTTCCCAGGAGTTTTGTTATAGGATTACTTCTTGCTGCTGATATGTCTTCTTATGTTTGTCATGGCTTTATTTCCCATTTTTCTGATATAGTGTGTTTGGGAAAGAAAATCCCTTTCTGCCAATTGTTGATATGACTGATTCATGGATATTAGCTTACCCTACTTGGCAAATTTCTGGCATATCAGTATGAAGATGAACTATTATGAAATAATGCTGTTTAGATGAATTAATGATTTTATGCAACTCCTGATTTGATTCAAATAATTTTAAGAATTAAGACAGTTGATAGAAAATTTAAAGTTAAAATCAAGAATAGAATGTTCCTCCTCCATGCCTTCATCCTCTACAGGCATGCAAAGTGGAAGAGGAAAAGGAATAGGCCAGGGACTGTGTTAGGATTAAGGAAAGACATTCATGCTAGGTCAGGTCCAAATATGAGGCTACAGGTGTGCATAATGACAAAACAAGGACAAGAACATATAAAACTATTGCTTTGAACTTACAATAAGCTTATATATAGATTGAAATGAAGATAAAATAACTACTTTGCATTTATTGTCAACAATCCTGCTGTAACTTGCTCTTGTGTAACATTTTATTTCTGAGGTAATTTTTTCTTGTCTACAGAAACTTTGTCTTAGGTGAAGATAGGTATTTTTGACTAGGTGATAGGAATTGATCAAAGCTCAGCATAGAACATGTCACTACTGTTATGTCTCATTCATGAGCACCAAAAGACTACCCAGGAGCCGACTCTGATGTAATTGTTCTAGTCTCTCATTATTCCAAGATCAACCTCTGCTTTACTCATCTCCAATCCTGAAGCAACAGGATAGGATGGTGAGGCAGCTTCAAGCCCTCAGCAGGACAAGGCTTTATAGGAAATGGCAAGTAAACAAGGAGGCCTCCAGCCTGGCAAGCATCAAATTGGATGGCTATATTATGGTGATGGGTGGGTGCTATGAAACAAAACTACGAACTATAGCAAACAGTCTAAAAGTACATCTGAAATAATCAGACTTATCTTGATTGGCTGTTTCAAGGAAGTAGCTAAGGAGTATGGGCCAAGGACAAGCCATAGGGCTATTCTTGGTACTTGGGAGTAGCTTGATTCAGCTACAGATCAAGTTGTCAAGACTCTTTTTCTTTTAATATGGAGGCCTTTGCCAAGGTGGAGTAGGTTTGGTACTTCAACCACACTTCCTTTTATTTAAACCATCAGAATAAGGAGAAAAAGGGGGGAAATGGTTTTGTTAGTCAAGAGTGTACACAGTCATTGCAATTTCTATAAGATAATCAAAGATTTGAGGTATTATAGATCTAATATCAAAGGAGACATACAAACACACATAGACATATGTCTTTGTGAGTGTTTGCTTACAGTAAAGAGACACCATGACCACAGCAACTCTTACAAAGAAAAACATTTAAATGGGTCATGTTTAGAGTTTCAGAGGTTTAGCTCATTATCACCATGTCAGGAAGCAGGGCAGCTTGCAGCCAGATATAGTGCTGGAATAATAACAGATAGTTTTATATCTGGATATACAGGAGAGAGAGAGAGAGAGAGAGAGAGAGAGAGAGAGAGAGAGAGAGAG
>JADRCD010076087.1:0-17993 GCA_019843815.1 Montemys delectorum | reverse complement strand
AGAGAGAGAGAGAGAGAGAGAGAGAGAGAGAGAGAGAGAGAGAGAGAAGTGAAGTCTACCATATTTCAGTGTTGTGAAAGTTCCATCTTAAGACAGAAGTACCAAGAGGTAGAAGGCTGGCCAGGATCAGCCAATCCTCCCAGTGAAGCAAGTGAGTCAGCCATCCATTCCTCGGGATGGTGGCTACACCAGGCTTATCTCAAGTCAGCCTGGGACAGGAAGAACAGGTTCCATCTGAGAAATGATGATATACTGAGGTCTGAGGGTCTGACTGGAAGGTTTGAATGAGTGACTAGGATTGTGTCTGTCTCAACATAAGGAGTGGAGAGTTGTGGTTTCTCAAATGAAGACTTTTATCAAAGAATCCAGGAAATTAAATTATCATTTGCATGTCTATTTGTGATTTTCTTTTTGGCAAAAATGAATTTGAAAGGAAAATTTCAATAAAACAAAACCTTTCTTCAGATTTTTTAACCTATCTGCTTTATTGTTGATCCTGATTTTGGTACTTCACATTTTATGTTATAGTTTGGTCAAAGAATCACAGCGGACATGTCTATCAATTTTGTCTGATACTATTCTATCTTCTAATGCTAATTGTGCTTATTGAGAGTTCAAATATTTTTTTCTAGAAATTCCAAGCTTAGTTGCTCAGAGTTCACAGGAAGCTGCTGTTCTTTAACTGTATAGTTATGGGTGTCCTCATGCTCCTGTCCAAATCCAAAAATTGACCACTCTGTGTTTAGTTTTTGTTAACAACCCTCCTCCTTCATCAAGCACACTGGTAGGCCCCTCAGCTTCTGCTAATGCTATGATCACAGTAATGAGCAAAACACATCTAGACCTCTTGCTCACAGTCTTTGCATGATGGTAACAGAGGCAAGCAATATGTAGAAAGCACAAAGAAGTGTTCACTGTGCATGTGCTTAGCCTCTGTAGTTAAAATGATACCCATTTAGCACAGATAAGGATGTGAGCAGGGACCATATTTTCTATAGCAGCAATGGCTGAGTGCTGTAGCTGTGTCAGTTTCTAACTTTTGCTCATACACCCTCCCTGTCCTGTCCTTCCAAACACATACATTCTTTGAAATGATCAGAGCCTTTGATCAAATTTGGGGATGTCATTTTAGGCTTGTGTGGCCAATGCTTTTACCCACTGAGAGCTCTTGAAAGTCATAGTTTTGGTTCTTAAACTCAACTATCTCTGAGTCACCACTCATGATCAATATAAAAGTTGTTTTTTCTTTGTGTCTATAAAAGGAAAAATTTTAGGAGACAGAACTTGGTCATTTAAGACACAGGCAGCACAGTCTACTGGTAAGGGCATGAATAGATTATGAACCAAGAGAAAACACTGGAGAGAGGAGTGAGAAAAACTAAGGGAGCCTCTGATCAGAGATGATTCAAAGCTGGATGGAAGTTAGAAATGGAAGAGAGAAGCAGGAGGGTCCCCTCTGACCTACTCTATTAGTCATCAGGCTTGTTAGTGAGTACATCTTCAGTTCCTCTTCTATTGTTAAGTCATTTGCCATTTCCCAGTACTTGTTTAATGTGCCCTTCCCCCAGTCATGAGCAGGCAATGTCAGTTGGCTAGCCCACCTAGGGTGGAGTCTTATGACCTATATGTCCTGCCATATCTGCAACTTCCGGCAAGAAGCCACTGCCTGCTGAGCAACTGAGCTTACTCTCTTGACAAGATCCTGGAAAAGCAATGAGATGAGATCCTGGCATAGTGGGGGATGGGTTTCCTTCCTTTAAATTCAAGACCCTAAAGTTAAAAATTGAGCCTTGATCACAAAAACTCTGTCTTGGCTCATTATTTCTCTTGCAGTCCTTCCCATCCATCCCACTTTCCTTTTAGGAACCCAGTAACACAGAGCCACTGGCCCCTAAGGTTTAATCACTGTCACTTGATTTGAAGAACAATTTATTTTGTTTTCATTAAAACAAGCCAGCAAGTTGGAGAAGCTACAATCAAAAGAAAGTACAGTTTAAAGAGACTTGAACATATTTATTATGGCAACAGACTATTGAAATCAATTAATCTTTACCTTCTCTCTTTATCCTATTATTATGATCATTGTTTTTGGTACTATCGTTATTTCTATTATTATTGTTGTTGTTATCCTTATTGTGTTGTAGAGGTCAAATCTTTGTATCTATTCTACCCTGAACTGTACCTTCAATCCTAGTGAAATGCATAAAGTATTCAGCATGTACAGCCTAGCTAGCAATGTGCACAGCAAGAGCTTTGAATGAAGAGTTATTGATGAAGAAACCAGCTTTCACCTTAAAATAAATAAATGATAATATATTCTGGAACCATTGTGAGTCTGCTTGGCTGTATGTTCCAATGTGGAAGCAATTTCATGAAGTTTTTGAGTTTTAAAGAACCTAGAAATTCATAAATCAAGGTGATTTCATCATATATTGGTAGGTACATCAGGGAGGTAGTTGCAGCAAGATGAGGGAAGGTTTTCTATAGGTCATCAGAGGACATTCTTAGCCTCCTTCAGATTGGTGGAAGTTAATGGTCTACTATGTTCATAGATTTCAAGAACTTTTTATCTATTAGTCACAAGATGTTAGTTCTGACAATGTTACTTAGAGTGCTAGAGTTAGCCTCTGGTAAGATAATTAGTCCCTAGATCCATACTATTATAATGTCCCCACTTCTTTGTAGTTTAAATCAGTCCTTGATGAAAGAGCTTCTTTCCAGGAATTCTCATCACAAACCCATTGGCAAAACACATAAAATTACCTCATCTCATATTTAAAAAGTCAATTGTGAATATTTTCATGCCAACTGTTAATTGTTAATTTCTCACCAGATGTCATGTGATAAACTATATCAGAGTTTCTTAAATGTATATCTCCTTGAATTCCATGACTTCATGCATAAAATATCTTTCTTAGTATGTTATAAAATATATCTCATGTAGTTTTAAACTAACAAAACAAGAACAATAACACAACTAGAATGTTCAGCAGTAGAAGATTATCTAGTTAATAATGTTCTATATAGAAGTCTATATGATTTTTAAAATCTTGATTATATATGACATATAAGAAATTTTTATTATTATTAGAAAAAACTATCAGAAACATGTAGTAAATTGGTGTGGTGATGTACAGCTGTAATTCTAAGACAGAAAAAGTGAGGCCAGAGTACTCTGAGTATGAGGGGAGCCAATGTTGCATAGTAAGATACAACAACCATCTCAAAAAAAATCAAAAACAACAACAAACAAACAATTAATCAAACCAAAAACAAAGTATCAGAAAAAAACTGGGGCTTGACACTGTAGCTCAGAGGAAGTATATTTGCTGGCCATGTTGCTTGTCTTAGAGTCAATATCCCAGCACCACGAACATATCAGCAGTAAACCACTTCATGTGGAATGTCAATGCTCATTCTAAGTATTATCTATATTTAAAAGCTAGAAGAGTATAAAAGAAGACTTTACCAGTGGAAATGTGAGTGCTTTATAGGCATCCCAAATACATACTTACCTGCAATTAACATACTTCAAAATAAAGTAGTAACTTTTAAAAAATAGTAATATAAGAGAGATTTTCCAACAATCTATTACAAAACTGTGAGCAGAGGAGCTTCAGTCCCTCTTTTTCCTACTGGTTTTGATAATGACACAAGTTTTGCTCTCTCTGCAGGAGTGTTCATCTTCTCTGAATTCAAATATCAATTAAGGACATTTGTTTTCCAACATCTGACACTATATGTTCCTTCTCTCTTTTGCTCAGAGTCAGGTTTCATTAAGCAATTTCCTCTTTTCTCTTTGGTAAAGAGGACAGGCAGAAAATTATGAGGTTGAGTATCACTTGGGGGAAATTTAGTTCTCCCTATCCTGTTGGATTGTCGCAGGGAATACAGACCAGGAAAGACAAACCTTTGGGATCAGTTTCCTCCACCAGAATCACTTTCAGCTAAAGATACAAATAACAACTTATTGTTTTTCTATCAAATGATCAAATATACTCTAGAGAATTTCATTTGGTGTGACATAATGGCAGAATTGATGGGGAAGCCCTGTTGGTTGTGTTAGATCAGGTTGACTCTGGAGGCATGTCAAAACTGTTATTCTGTACTAGATATCTTTTTTTCAGAGGATGCTGGGACTTGTGTGATAAGAAAGTAAGGTAGAGGAATTTGTGGAGTTCATGACTCTTTAAATGGGTTAAATGTTTGTATATTATCCATCTGAAAGATGTTATAATAGGATCCAGATAAATTGGGTCAGTGTGTAAATGTTCTTACTGCAGAAGCCTGACTGAATACCTGAATTTGATCATGGAACTCAAATGAAGATGGAGTGGGAGAACTTACTTTGTAATATTGTCTTCTGGACATATACACGTTGTCTTGGGCACTGTCATCCTAAGAGCAATAATAACAAATAACAATTTCAAAAAGAATTATCTAATTGAAAGCTTTTATTTCAAGAAATAAGGCAAAAGGTGAATCACTTCAGAAAACTTCATAAACTATAAAACTAGAGAAGAATCCTGTAAAACCTGTAACTTGTCTTTATTATCTGCTCTTCTCATCTCAGTTATTAATACAATAGTAATGTCAGTTAGAAATATTTACTATTTACTAGTACATTGGTATCAATAATCAGATTGCTTCCTTCATGGGCATTTGCTCACGTATGCTACATAGTGACAAAATTTATTTTCATATAATCTCTTCTGGCAACATCACCTACAAGTATATTATATGTGGCATGATTTTATACATGGAATGATTTGAGATTAAACCTTCATATTGTATCCTTTATGCCTCTCTCTGTTGCTCCAGCACCTTACCTGGCAATGTCCCCTTTCTACTATTCATGTTCCTGAAGTTACTAAATTTTACAAGTCATTTCTGAAGACCTTGAGGCCAGGAGCCTCAGATGAGAGAGAATACTCCATACTGTCTTTCTGGGCCCAGATTATCCCATTCGGTAGAATCTTTTCTAGTTTAATCCACTTACCAGGTCCAAGCACGGAGAGGAATGTATAGACTTTTGCTGGAGAGATAAGTTGGACATCTCAGCTGATTGGGGCTTCATCCCAAGTGATATTTATATGTTTTGGATCACCTGTAGCATTTACCTTTAATTATTCTTTTGAAGGCAGTATCGGGGAAAACCTCAGCATTATGTATACATAAAAAGGAGTGAAAGAACATTTAATATTCATGTGTTTATCAAACTGTATAAATAGTTTTAAAGTAATATTTTTATTTATTCTTAAAGTTTTGACTCTGTTATTTGGATAGGCTGTTTAAAAGTTTTTTAATGATTTTTAGTGGTATCAATTTTATCTAACACTTTTATCTGCTGAATATTTTGAAGAATACTCTGTTCAACACTCTGTGAACAACACTCTGTGTTGTTCAAAAAATGATTCTACTGAATGGGATAATCCAGACCCAGAAAGACAGTATTGAGTATTCTCTCTCATCTGAGGCTCCTGGCCTCAAGGTCTTCAAAAATGATTTGTAAACTTTAATAACCAGGAACATTGTCAATATTGCAATACTGACAAGATTATTAATAAATTTTTAAGTCTTTCCATAGTTTTTAGAAATAATTGCTGTGACCATTAGACATATAAACAACTTTAACAGAAATCTGCAAAGTGTTCTCACCTATTTGAATCATTAAATGAGTTAGAACCCACCCTTTCACAACCCTCTGTATCATCATATCCAGGTTCCTTCATAAAGGTGGACATTTTACTTTTTTCTTTAGAAATCACTCAGGAACACTTCTACATGCTCACCAGATGAGTGAGCAGGAGGTCACTCTCTCAACTGTGAGATGTCATAAGACTGTAGAATTGCTGAACCAAGTGAAGCCTGAGGAGACTCAAGGATCCAGAAAAGCTGGCCACAGAAGAAATTGTTCTAAGTTTCTAAAAAAAAATCACACGTTTATGATGAATTTTAAACTATTAACAAATTAAAAAATATCCTATAGCCTTGTATTAAAAACTAGCATGCTCCATTTTATCTGGACTTAGTTATTCACAAGTGTGGGAAGGAAGAAAAGAGTATTCATTGGAATGTATTCATGTATAAAATTGTTGAAAATTAAGTTTAAAAAATAAAGCAATCAATTTTTCAATTCAAAAAACAGAAAGAATAATTAGAATAGAAGAAACCAGATGGACAGGGTAAAATAATGAAAGTCTATAGAAAAAAATTTCTTGAGAATCAAGATGTGAGAAATACTTAGGAGGGTTTTTATTATTTTGTCTAGTCCAATAGAATTCTGAAAAGTTCAAAACAAACAAACAAACTGGAGTCTGAGAATATATCAAATGTTCTAGAGAAACAAAATCCTAAAAAAATGAAGTTTATGTATGGAAATAATACTTTTACTCTGAAAGAAAATATTTTAATTGCCATAAATATCTCTGACATCTAATGCAACAAGGCAACAACAGTTGTCCATTAGACGAGGAAGTCTCCTGCTGAGAATTAAGTTGAAGAGGAAGAGAGAGGGGATGAGAGTATTAGTGAGTATGGGAATGACTAAACCCCACTGTGAGTTCCCAAAAATGTCGAAGAATAATTTTGTTGATTGATGAAAAACAGGAAATCTTGCTTTATATACTTTTTTAAAAATTACTCTGCACACAGCTGTGCTCCAAGCTGAGATTTTTTTCTTCTTTGATGGAGTGGTAATCAGAAGCATGAGTTTCAGATTCCCAAGGCCTTGGATACACCAAACTATTTAGTATTATACAGAACAAAGTCTAACTTACAGGGAAAAAGAGATAGTTGACTTATAGGACCTTTAAAGAATGGGAATGTATACAGATCAAGTCCAGAATAGCTGTGGTTCCCTAACAGTTCTCAAGAACATTCATCCCTCTTTCATTCCTCTTCATCCTCAGTTATGTTCCTTGATTGCCTGCATGCTCCACTTTGGTATCTTGTACTTGGACTGTATCTATACCTCCACTGCCTCTGTAGAATGTACTTTTATTCCACTGTAACTTAGTGAGGGCACACTCTTGTCATACATCTTCCTCTAGGCTGAGTCAGTATGATTCACAAGATAAGGGCAAGGCTGAAATAAGTTCACATTTTGTGAAACCTCACACATATAGGAATACTACAGTGGGTCCATATTTGGTAGATATGTACAATTTTGACATCACATTTTCAATAAGTTTGTATCATCGAATTGTGCAAAGTTTCCCTTTGTTTCCATGCATACAAATTGCATTTGTTATTGAGATGTGCTCTTTTCATGGTGATTATTTTCTTCTTGTTTCATTGATTTAAGAGTGTTCAGTCCCCTGGCAGCTCATTGTGACAACTCTTGGAATCCTCCATCCCCTTTGACTAGTAATTTTTGCAGTGGTGGTGACAGTGAGTAATTGGGATACATCTTCTTTGACCTTTTGCTTAAAGAATAGATTTGGGCATGAACTATGCAGTTACACATTCTGTCCATTGTCTTGTGTATTATCAAGGGATAAAAAAGAATCTCTGGACTTTAATCTGTTTTTCCTGACATGCTGGAATGTCTTATTTTCTTACATACTTAATCTGTCAGCTTTGGGGATGTTAGGGGCTGCCCTTTGTTTTTTTTTCATGCTTTGTCATGCTCCTTTTGAGGACTTAGTGATAGTCTGCCTTTTGGGCTCAGGTGATTTTGGATCTTATATAAACATTTCCTGAGAAACTGTTGTGCAAAAATTGATGACCTTCTTTTTCTTTTTTTTTTGGGGGGGGGGGGGGGGGATTCTGAGACAGGGTTTCTCTGTGTAGCCCTGGCTGTCCTGGAACTCACTCTGTAGAGCAGGCTGGCCTTGAACTCAGAAATCCGCCTGCCTCTGTCTTCCAAGTGCTAGAATTATAGGCGTGCGCCACCACTGCCTGGCTCTTTTCCATATTCTTAAATGTATATTAAGCTCATGGATAAGTAAAAAGACTTCATCCATACAGAGACACTAAAGGTTAAACTTTATTGTATTCCTTCACATTTATAGAGGATATAACTTCTAGGCTGTGTTTTAACATAGTTATATGTGTGGACATTTAGCTTTCCATATGCTTTAAGAAGAATTATTATATTTCTTAATGTTTATTTAGTACAATCTTCATGGTGTGTTAAGTATTTGCTGAATATTATATTCATATGTTTACTATTAAATTAGTTCCATAAAATGAAGAGATTAGAAATTACTTCCACAATTTTACTCAGTTGTATTATTTATTTTATAGTTAACTTTTCTATAGAGAAAAATTGTTGTATCTATTTCTATAGTGAGTTAATTGAAGTGCTAATTCACAAATGTTAAAGTCTCAAAGAGAGAAATTATATGTGTTTGCTGTCTACATGAAGATTTCTTGCTACTACTAAATTTCAATATTTATTTCTTATGAGCACTTTTGATGTTCTATTTATATGTTATTAATTTTAGTTTTTCTGTATACTCAAGAAAAACATGAACTGCACGAAACTCTAACTAAACCCCACCATAAGTACAGCATCATGCAAAATGACATGGACTTAAAAGAAGAAATACTGTGAAATCAGTTGACAAATGGTAGTGCTGCCAGTGATCTTCTGGACTCCCTCAGCAGAGAACAGAAGAGATGGTGCAGCGAAACCAAGACTATTTTACATTTCTCACAGCACACAGGTACTGAGCAGTGGAGGACCATGAATATAGAATTGGATTATTGTCTACTGCCTATTTTACAGAAGCTATGAAGTCCAACAAGCAGCTTAAAATGCTGGTGATCTCTGGGTTAATCATTTGAGGGTTTCATTTTTTCATCTAGGGGCCTGGAAACCCAGAAATCTCTGTTTGGTTTAGGAGAATCTTATAGTTACTAGAAGTCAGTGTCTGTCAGGCACTCCTACTGATTACTAGGGAGGGAATTACAAATCAGCACCCATGATAATTTTGACTGTGTTAGTCTAAAGGAAAATTTGAGTCTCCAACTTTGTTGCTGGCAGAACATGGAACTTTTTAGTAAGAGTGTTTTTATCAAACATATATGCAAAAATGGACTTAGAGCGTTTACATGGATCCAGGTATAAAAATAACCTTGTCTCTCTCTCTCTCTCTCTCTCTCTCTCTCTCTCTCTCTCTCTCTCTGTGTGTGTGTGTGTGTGTGTGTGTGTGTGTTTTCCATCTAACTTATTTGACAGAGGTGGCCAGTAGAATGATGTGATACTTCTTATTATATAAGGACTAATACATTTAAAACTGCTACATTATAAAATATGTGACAGGGGAAAAAATCTCTGAAAATCTTTGAAGTATTCCAGACCCATAAAAAATGTTTTCTGTCACTACTTTAAAATAACTTCATTATCTGTAAAGTTTAGTATAATGATATAATCCCTGTGATTATGAGATTAAGTGAGGAGGATTATCACTTTCAGGATAATGTGAAAATTCCAGCCTATTCCAGGCCAGCCTGAGCTACACAATGCTAGCTTTACACAGAATAAGAGTAAATGTGCAGATAAAGTTTAATTGAATGTGGCCAATCCCAGCACCTCACTAAACCTCATATTGAGGTGATCTTGTTACACAAAGTATACACATTTTAATGAATTAAACTTCAAATATTTGAGCATGTGAGCATACCACTGAAGGCATCAACATAATCAGGAGAACAGAGTATTAACATCAAAACCTCCCTGGTATGTCTCTTATTTCTTTTAAGGGAAGAGCATTTAACATAGACCATGACACAATATTAAGTACATATTTGTGTGTGGACCAGTGTGGGCATAATGCATTACTGCAGATATAGAATTCTGTCAACAGTTTAACTACCCCAGAGTAGCAAGTACTCATAGCCTGTCTTCCAGCGCGTAGTGTCTCACAAGCCTCTGCTTCATAGAACTGGGCTGTTTTAGAAACCTGATCTGCATGGAATTATGTGGTCTTAGGACTGGTGTGTTTCACTTTGTACACTATCCTCAAGTCCATCCAGGTTCATCACATAGGCCAGCATCTCTATTTTGGGTTTTTTGTGAAACATGATGTCACTCTGTAGCTCAGGGTGACTTGGAACACTCATAGCCAAATCTGTCCTGGAATCACCAATTAACCTAGGATGGCCTGAAACTGGTGATGATCATTCTGCCTCTCTATCTTTGGAGTGCTCAGTCATCATGAAGGATGTTTCATTTCCTTTCAAAGCATAAACAGGATTCTTTTGTCTGTATGTGCTACATTTTTCTCCACTGATTCATCAGATGTTGACACTTAAAATGTTTCACTATCTCTACTGTTATTAACAATATAATAGAGCATGGATGTGCAGGGGACTCTCATTATTCTAGAATCTCAATTTCTAAGAAGTGTGATATTAATAAATAAATACATTGCTCAATAAATACATTGTTCTGATAATAGAATATCAGAAAATAATAAGTTTAACCATTTATCTTCTCTGTTGTAGGGAGAGGTGTTGAAATACACTGGTTCTGCTATGGTATAAAATGTTATTGTTTCGTCATGAACAAAAGAACATGGAGTGGATGTAAACAGACCTGCCAAAATTCCAGCTTATCCCTTCTGACAAAAGATACTGAGGGTGAACTGGTACTGTAGACACCCACTTACCCTTGTTAGACTTTGTCTCTGACCGTCAACAATGAGAAACTGAATACAAAATTTTTCCATTTGTATATGGCTTTCCTGTAATATGAACAAAACTGTGGGATACAGGTCTGTTAAGAGGAGATTTGTTACTTCAGAGATACTTGTGTCTTTCAGTCTCCTCCCTTTATCAGGAGTCTACAAGAGAGTACCTCAGAAAGTTTGTCTTTCCTCAATAAAGTTTAACACTTTGGTATAGCACATCCTCTGTCTGACTGTCATTTATGTCCCCAACCAACCACTCCCCATCAGTTACATATTTCCATTCATTCTCATGGCCATTTGAACATCCCCTCCACCTCTTCTCAAACCTGTCCCTGAACCCACATTCCCCTCCAAATTCTCAACCCTACTCAGTTTCTTCATTCAATTTGTCTTCCATGACCATTTCATTACTACTTCCAAGTGATACTCAAGCATCCTTGCTTGTGCTTTTTTTCCTGTCTTGCCACTTGCCTCTATGGAGTTTGGCATGGGCATCCTCTATTTTATAGCTAATGCCCACTTATAATTGAATATATACCATGCAAGTATTTTGGAACTTGATTACCTCACTCAGGATGATATTCTTAAGTTCTATCCATTGCCTGCAAAATTCATGATATCTTTTTTTTTTCATAGCTGAATAGTATTCCATTGTGTTGCTGTACCATGTTCTTCGTGCATTCCTCAGTTGAGGGATATCTAGTCTAAGTTTTTTCCAATTTTCTACTATAATGAATAAAACTGCTATGAATATAATTGAGCAAGTATCTTTGTGGGATGGTGGAGCACATTTTGGGTATACGTCCAGGAGTGGTATAGCTCATTCTTAAAGTAGAATTAGTGCCAATTTTCTAAAAAAAAAAAATACCAAATTGATTTTAAAAATAGTTGTACAAGTTACCATTCTTACCAGTAATGGAGGAGTGTTCTCTTTGCTTCACATCCTTGCCAGCATGTACAATCACTTGAGTTTTTAGTTCTAGTCATTACTATTGTTGCAAAATGGATCTTACGTTTGTTCTGATTTGCATTTCCCTGATGGCTAAGGACTTTGAACATTTCTTAATGTGCTTCTTGGCCATTCACGATTCCTCTGTTGACAATTCTCTGTTTAGCTCAGGCTTAGAAGATGTAATAGAAGAAATTGATACATCAGTCAAAGAGAATGCTAAATCTAAAAAATTCCTAGGTCAAGCAGGAAGATTGTGGGTTCGAAGTCAGCCTTGGTTACATAGTGAGCTTTGATCTAAGAAACTCAGTCACAAATCATGTCATGAACCAAGTAGCTCAGGATACCTGAAGTTTTTATTTTAAAACACTTATTGAACTGACATTTTTCTAATTTAAATGTGCTATTAATAGGAAACCATTTCAGAAAATGAACATGTTGGGACTGAGTGGGGGGAGGACAGGACAGCAGAAAACGACACAGGAATGCTGGGAACATTTTTGTTCTTCTCTCACCCAGCAGACAAACATTCTATCATAAGGTATGTTATTTCCTTTACAGAAGTTCCTTCAGCTCCACATTACTCTAGAGCATTACTGGATTGTGTTGTCATATGACAATTAAAAAGAAGAAATTGACATTGATTGATAATGGTCCATCTAATCTGCGAGTTTCTGAACCTTTTAGACTCTAACACTAGTGTGGAAATTGGGGGGATTGTGTGCAAAAGCTTTTCTCTTTTCACATGGTTTTGTTCATTTTCTATCAGCTCTTGGGTAAGGACAAGTTGCAAAAGGCAGTGTCTGAGTAAGTTTAATACAGGGAAGATGTATGTTTGAGGAATTGACCAAAAGAGGCTTAATACTGCATATATCTCAGGATTATGTTTTTTAAAATGCACAAGGCAATTAGCAATTCATCAACTTGAGATGGTGTGAAGTGACTGAATGATCATGACATATATATTGAATGTGAGTCTCTCAGACATTGATTTGACATTTTTTACTATTGGTAGCTTATATAATTGTTAGTTATTTATAATATAAGAACATGTTCATATATACATACATATATAGGCCTATCTCCCATTTCAAAGTCTTGTGTAAATTTCATATTTTTGTTTATGTATAATCTGGTAGAAAATTGTTCACTTGAGATTTCTCTGTTGACAATAATAACATTTTTCTTGTATGTATCTCATATATATCAAATTATATATGAACATAACATCCTCTACTACTAAGAGCGCTAATGTGTTCTGCTTACTCAAGTTTTTATAATTAACTGTCCATAGATGCATGGTTGTTGCCTAATCACTGGAACAAGGAAAATCACCAGGGCCACCTTTCAATAAAGAATTGAATCTCCCTTTTCCAGGAACTGTCATCTAAGCATAGTGATTTCTTCCTTTTTATGTTTGGTTGATTAGTTGGTTTTGGTTTTTCAAGACAGGGTTTCTCTGTAAAACCCTGGCTGTCCTAGAGCTCACTCTGTAGTCCAAGCTCACTTTGAACTCAGAAATCCTGCCTCTGCCTCCCAAGTGCTAGTATTAAAGTCATGCACCACCCCTGCCCAGTGAATAGTGATTTCTTAAGAAGAAATAATCTTTGCGGAAATTTTATCTTGTCCATTTCACAGAGCCTTTTCCCTTCTCTGGTTCTTAATTCGTTCTATGTCATCTTCCCTGCCATTCCCTGAATCTTGATAGTGGTATGAAGCTGAAGTTGATGTAGATGTCTCCTTTAGCCCTTAGCACATAAACACTTCTTATAAGCACTTTGACCAATTCTACCTGATGGTCCATCATATAAAGAAGCTCTCTGAGTTTGAGAGCAACCCAGGTCTAGGCCATAACTATACATGTAAAGAATGCATTTTAAGCCCTGATAAATTAGTAGAGCAATTGTAGCAAGTTCCAACCTGGGGCCTATGACTTCCTCAATCTTGGGTTTTTGATTTGTATTACAATACCAAACATTTTTTCCTTGTATGTTAAAGTCTTCAGTTCCAATGAGAAAGCATCTATTTATCCTATAACATATCTTACCTAGCAGAGCAGCATTGTAGCATGCAGACTCCATTGCAAGATAGGACTGCCTATATTTTCTCCCCTGCAACCTGAAAAGCACCTACGAACTCTTCGAAAGCCATCCCAGGGGAAGATATTTCCTTATTGATTTATGATGGTTTGAGATTGACTTTCTATGTGTTGATTTTTATTATTTCTTGTCAACTACTCCTCTTTTTATGTGCTTGCTTGTGTTTTACCATAGCTTTAAGGTGTCTTTTTAAATTGCTGGTAAGAGAAAATTAAAATTGCTTTATTGAGGCACGTATTGCTGTGACCTTCCTTTAACACTTTTGATCCAGATCTTGAGGAACAGTGTCTATAAAAAGCTTAGGCCCAGATATTGTGGAATACATCTTTAATTTCAGGAGACAAAGTCAAGCAGATGAAGGAGTTCAAGGCTACCTTGTGGTGTGTTAGAGACCTCTATGGTTTTCATAACCAATTTCCTGGACATATCCCCTGATGTGCAATTTGATATTCATCTAGTAACTCAAATTTTGGTGGTTTAATTCTTTATATGTATATTCTGGTTTTGAATACAGAGTTTCTCTATGTAGTTTTCGACTCGGCTAGAACTTAGGTACACCAGTAACCTCAAACTCAGAGATCTGCCTGCCTCTGCCACCAAATTCCAGGATTACCTTTTTTCATAGAATATAATTTTTTCAGGTTTTCAAACCTGACAATCTCAGATCCTCCCCAGCATTCATGCCTAACCAGTTTCATGTTTTCTCTTATATATTTTTTCCCTCTCCATCTTTCAAATTGTTCTTAATAATTATTTATTTATTTATACTTCAAATGTTATTCTCTTTCCAAGTCTCCCCTCCATAAATCCCCACCATATGCTAATAAGATGATGATTTCCCCACCCATCCACCCACTCACTCCCACCTCACTCTTCTAACATTCCCTCTTCTCTAGGGCATCAAACCTCCAAAGACAAAGAGCCTACCCTCCCACTGATGCCAGATAGGTAGTTCTCTGATACTTATGTAGGGGGATCCATATACCTTTTGTTCGTGGTTTGGTCCCTGAGAGCTTTGAGGGGTCCTGTTAGTTCTTACTATTGTTATACCTGTGGGGTTGCAATACTCTTCAGCTCCTTCCATCCTTCCCCTGAATCTTCCACTGGGGTCCCTGGGCTCAGTCCAATGGTTGCCAGTGGTGAGTATCTGAATCTGTTTTATTCAGGGGTTGGCAGAACCGCTAAGAGGAAAGCCATACCATGCTTCTGTCTGTAAACCCATCTTGGCATCAGCAATAGTGTAGGGGTTTGGTGTCTACCAATAGGATATTTCCCAAGGTTGGAAGGTTTCTGAATGGCCTTTGCTTCACTCTTTCCTCTATTTTTGTCCTGGAATTCCTTTTAATCCAGACAGACTGTATTAAAAATTTTGAGATGGGGATGGCCCCTTTCCTCCACTTGTGGCCATGTCTATCTACTAGATGTGATCTCTTCCAATTCTATCTCCCTGCTGTTTCTTATTTCAGCTAATGCCATTCCCATTGGGTCCTGGAATCTTCTTGCATCTCTGGTGTCTGGAACTTTCTAGTTGTTCTCCTTGTTCCCCACCCTGCAGTGCTACTTATTTCTGTTCTTTTTCCAGGATCTCTGGAATTCTCTCCTGTATGTTCCCATACCTGGTACTGCCCCTGCTATTTCACTCCCTTCCCCTCTCCCACCAAAGTCCCTTCCAACTTTTGTCTATCTTAATTATTTTGTAACCCTCTTCTAAGTGGGTTTGAAACCTCCACACTTTGGCCATTCTTCTTGGTAAGCTTTACATGTATCATGTGTCTGCACATTGTAATATGGGTGTTCTGACCTTTTTGGCTACTGTCCACTTATCAATGAGTACAAACTATGTATGTTCTTTTAGATCTGGGTTTCCTCAATAAGGATGAAATTTTCTAGTTCCATCTCTTTGTCTACAACATTCATGAAATTGTTTTTAATAGATAAGTAGTATTCAATTGTTTAAATGTACCAGATTTTCTGTGTCTGTTCTTCCATTGAGGGACATCTGGGTTGTTTCCAGCTTCTGTCTACTATAAATAAGGCTGCTATGAAGATAGTAAAGCATGTGTCCATGTTATATGTTAGAACATCCTTTGGATATATCCCAAGTAGTGCTAAAACTGGGTCTTAGGGTAGCTGATAACACGTGGAGGTACCGGAAGACTACAGTATATCTAAGTTAAAAGATTTTTATAGACCTTTCTATGCTACAGAACTGTTCACTGGGGGTAGTCTTACTAGGGCCAGACCTGAGTCTTCATTAAGGAAGCCCAGGTGGTCAGAGTTTTCTGTGGCTTTCACAACTTTTTTCTCCAATGGGAAGATGCAATAACTTGGACCTTTGTTACAATGTCAGATTCTAATGAACCCAGTGAGCAGCCTACCTTGTGTTTCTTGGTAGACGTGTAGGTAGGCATCACTATGTGAAGTAAAGTCAAGAGGTCATGATTCAGATTATGTGCTTCTTCTGTATCTGTGACTTGTTAGTGTTTGCTAGATCCTTTTAACCTTGGCTCATGTTCATCAACATGCTTTATAGACTTCACTCATCTTATCTGATGGCTGGCTAATGTGTGTACTTAATGCTACTCTATTGTACCTATTCTGTCTATAATTCTTTGGACACCTGGCAATTTATCTTCCTTTTGTGTCCTATGGTAAATTTAAATAGTCTGTTTCCCCCGACTTATATCTATGGCTCAATAAAGATTGTCTTCTGATGAAAATTTTCCCCTTGCCATCTGAGTCCTATAGATTTTACTCCTGCTTCATCTTCTTTGATACATATTCTCATTAAGCTAGCTTGATTCAATCTCCCTTGCCCAAGATGGACTTGAAATCCTGATCCTCCTAACATCTGCCTCCCAAATACTGAGGCTATGCTTGTGCATAGGTCTCCATTAATTATTTAGAATTTGAACCATCATTTTCCATAGATTCATTATTCACCTTGCTCTGCCTATAGGAGAAAGGTTGGCTGTCACACCCTGCTAATCCTTTGGGAGTCTTACCTCTACTAAACCCTAGTCTACATAGGAATCACCATCATTCCCTTTCAAAAATATAATGAATAAAGTTTTTTTCCTGAAACAAATTTAATAAAACATGGATGTTTTGAATATAACTTGTCAATAAAGCCAACATTATTTGTTCTTTTTTGTTGTTGTTTTTTGTTTGTTTGTTTGCTTGATTGATTTTTTTTTTCAGAGTTCCACATGGAGGTCAGGATATATTTTCTCCCTTCATTTTTTATTAGATATTTTCTTTATTTACATCTCAAATGATATCTCCTTTCTAACTTTCTCCTCTGGAAAAAAACCCTCTTCCCTCCCCGCTCCCCCTGCTCACAAACCCACCCTCTCCCACTTCCAGGCCCTGACATTCCCCTACACTGAGGCATAGAACCTTCACAGGATCAAGGGCCTCTCCTCACATTGATGACCAACTAGGCCATCCTAAGCTACATATGTACTCTTTAGTTGGTGGTTTAGTCCCTGGGAGCTCTGAGGGTACTAGTTAGTTCATATTGTTGTTCCTCCTAAGGGGCTGCAAACCCTTCAGTTCCTTGGGTCCTTTCTCTAGACTGGACCAGAAAAGAAATTCCTCTTGCCACATAATAGTCAAAACACCAAATGCACAAAACAAAGAAAGAATACTAAAAGCAGTAAGGGAAAAAGGTCAAGTAACATATAAAGGCAGGCCTATAAGAATTGCACCAGACTTCTCACCAGAGATTATGAAAGCAAGCAGATCCTAGGCAGATCTCATACAGACCCTAAGAGAACACAAATGCCAGCCTAGACTACTATACCCAGTAAAACTCTCAATCACAAATCAACAAAGTATTCCATGACAAAACCAAATTCACACAATATGTTTCCACAAATCCAGCCCTTCAAACGATATTAAATGGAAAACTCCAACACAAGGAAGGGAACTACATCCCTGAAAAAGCAAAAATGTAATATTCCAACAAAACTAAAAGAAGATAGAGACATGAACGGAATGCCAGCTCTAACTACAAAACTAACAGGAAGCAATAATTACTTTTCCTTAATATCTATTAACATCAATGGACTCAACTCATCAATAAAAAGACATAGACTATCAGATTGGGTACATAAACAGGACCCAACATTTTGCTGCAGACAGGAAACTCACCTCAGTGACAAAGACAGACACTACCTCAGAATAAAAGGCTGGAAAACAATTCTCCAAGCCAAAGGTCCCAATAAAAAAGCTGGAGTAGCCATTCTAATATCGAATAAAATCGACTTTCACCCTAAAGTGATCAAAAAAGATAAGGAGGGA
>JADRCD010076049.1:0-21213 GCA_019843815.1 Montemys delectorum | reverse complement strand
AAAAAAAAAAGCTAAAGATAATCCTAGATAATTTTGTTTCTCTGCCTGCAACATTCCAGCATGCTACAATCACAATGTTTAAACAGTCCATCAACCTCATAGAATCTATAATCTTAACATGAAACCACTTCTACATAAAACATGTTATTGAGTATAATAAATCCATATCCCTGGGCCTCACTCAACCATATTTATCATACAATAGGCTATCTTGGCACTGGGACAAAGCTCAGTTAAGTGAAAGTGTTTGCTACACCAACATGAGGACCAAGTTTGGAATGCTAGCACTGGTGTCTCCCTGTTTACCACAGCATGAGCTCTAAAACTCACTGGCCAAATACCCTAGCCTAATCAAGAAGCTCCAAGTTCATTGAGAGACTCTGTCTTAAAAATTAAGGTGCAGAATCTGAATAGATAGCTGTAATCTTCAACAGGTCAACTTCGCTGACCTGTCAGTGTGCTTTCACTTCACTGAGTTTTGATCTTCTCCATCAAAACAAAATATGTTTTAAGTTTTAATTACTGTTCTTAAGAGATCCATTCCACAAATGTCTCTAATCTGTAAGCTCCAAATAAGGTAGATTATTTATAAATAATGCCACTCAATGATCTTGATATCTCTCTCTCTCTCTCTCTCTCTCTCTCTCTCTCTCTCTAACACACACACACACACACACATACACACACATGCAGTTCTTTTGTGAAGGCTAAAGTTATGTTTTGAATTTTAATTACGATGCTTAAGAAATCTATAAAACAAAAATTCTTCTAACCTGTAAGCCCCAAGGATAGATAACTTCTTGGAATGTTGGGAGCTGTTGCTTATATAAGATAACAAGCCACATATTTTCACTTCTGTAAATCAGGTTGGTTGCCCCTATTGTACAAGATGTACTTGATCACATGCAGGCAGGAGGTACTTAGACAAGAAGTACATCAGAATGTATGCTGGCCCACATGGGACAAAGGCAGGAAGTATGTGGCCTTGTGGGTTTTGTCTTTATAAGCACCTGACTAAAGTAATTCACAGCAATTGTCTGGGACTCTCCTGGATATAGACCTGGCCAGTATCCATGAATAAAGCTTGCTTCAAACTTGGCTCCAAAAAATGTAGTAGTGGTCTTATTTTCATCTGATGAGATAATCAGATGTAACATGATCTGTAACAGCAGATTAATAATGTAAATCAAGCACCTGACACATAAAACAGATCACAGTGCTTAGTCTTCATCCCCCTTTCTGCAATGCAGACCCTTTTACTTAGTAAAATACTGATTACACTTCATGAGCTGTCCTTGGAGAAAGAAGCCAGCCAGGTTGACAGCACTGCTGACTCCTTTGGTGTAACTACTGCTGCTAAGTATAGATCAAACTTTGAGCATTCAGTATGCAAAATTATGAAAACATGTTCAATACCACACGGGCTTTATTTTCTCAAAAGTGAAATAATCCTGCTTAATATTTTTTGTGTATTCATTATCTATCTTTCCTCACAACATTACAAGAACTATAAAGAGAGGTACTCTGGTCCATGCTGTACTGCAAATATAAAGTCCAAGTAATTAGAAAATTTCTCAAAAATAAGGATAATGAGAAGTAAGTTGTTTTGTTTTGTTTTTTAAAGATTAGGGCTGGAGAGATGGCTCAGTGGATAAGAGAACTTATTGCCCATGAAGAGAACCCAGGTTTCGCTCCTACCATCAACACAATGGCTTATAACACTCTGTGTCTCTAATTCCATGGGATACAACTTTCTCTGCTGACCACCGAGAGCATCAGGCATGCACATGGTATGCATACATATATGCAAGCAAAGCACTCATATACATAAATAAAAATTTTAGTTTTTAAAAAGACTAATCCAAATAAAACACAGTACCATTGTTCCTGTTTATTTTCTTTTCTAGGCCAAAAGAGGGAGAGGAATAAGGAGAAGGAGAGGAAGAGGGAAAGGGAAAGGAGAAGAAATATATATCATGAGTAATTTCCAAATACAGTTAAAACAGCAGGCTACTCTGACTTATCACCTAGAATAATTAATAAAGATAAACAAAAAGGCTAGGCATGGTTGGTGCCTACCTTTAATCCTAGCACTCAGGTGAAACAGACAAGCAAATCTCTGAGTTCCAGACTACCCAGAGTGACAGAGCTACAGCAGACTCTGTCTCTAAATAAATAAACAGATAGGCCAGTGAGACACCTTAGAGGGTAAGGATGCTTGCTGCTAGACTGATAAGCTACATTTAATCCCCAGAAGCTGCATGATGAAAGGGGAATACTGGCTCCATCCCTCTGAACTCCATAGGCATATGATAGTATATGCATGCCTCACACACACAAATTAAATAAGTGTGTAGTAGATAAATGTGGAATAAGTAAACGAAGTATAAATACTTCCAGAATAAAGGGCAATATTTATAGATGTCTAGATGGATCCAAAGCAGAAATCTTAGCATCCTTAATAGGAGAGGCACTTATTTTAGGATTACAGAAAAGAAAACAAATCACTTATTTCCATCTTCCTGTTTTCCCATTTTTGTTTCTATATACCTTGCATTTACTTTACCTGTATGAATCAACATCCGCAAACACTCCACAGCATTGTGATAAGCTGCTTCATGAATTGGCATCCATCCCCTGTTATCAGCAACATCCACACTTCGACCTTTTTTGAGCAGTTTCCTTAAAATTTTAACATTGCCTTCTCTGGCAGCAAGTCCAACTGTAGAGCATGTGTCTGAGTAAGCCTCTGTAAAATCCATCCTTTTGATCAGTCTATAAAACAAGGCAGAAAGATAATGTCACCGTCAGTAAAGTAACACTGAACCAGATATTAGTCCACCATATGTCTCTCACATAAGTTCCTAGCAATATTACTTAAAATATCAAGGGAGTTTTTACCGCCCTATCTTTCTCCCTCAGAAAACATCTATCAGATCTTTCCAGCAGGCTACCTATTCACACCACACCAAAGCACAGAGTCTACTGCTAAGAGCAGACAACCACTGGTGAATCCCATCTTACTACTCTTTAAAAGCCTTTTAAAATAAAAAGAAAGGATGGAATGGTGTTGGAGGAAAATAAAGATAACAAGGGATGTTTTCCTACTCTCATTGGTCCTTTCCAGAAGGGGATAAACACTCAGAAGCTCCATCCTTGAAAATGTATCACTGAATGAAATCAGCAAAGCCAACAGACAACAGCCTTCCTACACAAGTATCAGTGTGTCATCATAATCACCTCCCTTCATAGCTCATTTCATGTTCTCTAGCAATCAAGGCCCAACACAGATCTCAGTATAAGACTCACAAACTAGTCACATATGTTGGGCTGAGATTCAGGATTCTCAGGATTCTCTTGGAACCCTGAAGTCCCAAGGAGCAACCTTCTCAGTCCTACTCCCATCCAAATTTTCCTAATGGCCCTTGGGGAAGGAGGGCTGAAAATGCCAGCATATCTAGTCCAATACTGATGAAACACTTTCTAGAACCATATTCTAAGCAACTTTTTTTTTTTTTTTTTTTTTTGGTTTTTTGAGACAGGGTTTCTCTGTATAGCCCTGGCTGTCCTGGAACTCCCTCTGTAGACCAGGCTGGCCTCGAACTCAGAAATTCGCCTTCCTCTGCCTCCCAAGTGCTGGGATTAAAGGCATGCGCCAACACTACCCAGCTCTAAGCAACTTATAAAAAAAAAGAAAAAGAAAAAGAAAAAGAAAAGAAAAAAAAGGTTTAAGCAATAGAAATTTAATCTTTAATAAATTTAAACCTAAGCATGGTCACCTTTAAAATAAAACTTAAAACTATAAATGTAGAAGTTCATTCTATAGCAAGCAAATTTCTAATATCAGATATAAATAAATTAATCTCATCGGGTCAAATGCTCCATTAGAGTAAGTGAAGATATTTATTACCAAACATACATTAAATTTTCAATTAACAATTATTTTTTAAGCACCAGTTAAGTAATCAGCAATGAGGACTATACAGTCACACAGATACTATGTCAAGTTGTTTATAGCCTCAGAGGAAGGCTAAGTATATGTGATCCAACACAGAAAATGTACATTATGATATGAAGTAAAACAAAATGAAAACCATATAAATTAAAGAAGAATCTACTTCTATTTGGTGAGGGATGTGAGTTGTTCCATGCATAACACAGAACATTTCAAAATGAGACAATAGGCAAAAGAGCATTCCTAGACAAAAGGAAAATCATAAACAAAAAGGAGGTGAGGTAAGTAAGCAAGGGAAAGGCACAATGTGTACGTGAAACAGTTCACTTTGGAAGAAGGATTAGATAAACAAACAGCAGTAAAAAATAAGACTAAAGAGGCAGCTTAAGGCCAAAGTGGAGGCTACTGAAACACTAACCTATGCTGAACCTTGCTAACCTCTTGCCAAAATAATTATATGTATAAAAGAAAAGTAAGATACTGATAATGTATTAAGTGTGTTTATTTAACAAAGGAAAATATATTTCTATCCTGAAAACACATACAAGGGTACAACTATAAAAATATTTAAAGAACACCAGTTGGGAAAAAATATGTAGATATGATTTCCTTTCCAATGCACTGCCTTCTCTCTTAGTTACAAATGTTAGTGGATTCAAAGCAATATATAATAATCAGAAAAAAATAAGAAAACTTGGTAATATCTCTGAGCTGTATAAAAGAAAAACAAGTCCAGAAAAACTATGCTGTAAGAACAACAGCCTTCCTTTCCACCTCTAACACCAACTAGTCAACATAAGCTGTTTTTAAGACGTCACCTTTTATTAACGCATACCTGGTCTCTAGTGGCTGCAGAACAATTTTAAGATAATTAAGAAAATTTGGATATGATAGATATTTGATAACACAACTTTAACAATTTTCTTACATTTTAAAAGAGATGTAAAGAGTATTTAGAAGGGTATTTAGTAGTGAAAAGTTATAACACATGCACCTTACTCCAAACGCATTAACCGCGGGTAAATATTGATGACAAGTTTACCATGGAAGGTACATGAATAGTAGTTACATTTTCATAATTTTTCCAAATGAGGAAGATATTTACAAAAAATGACAGCAAAGAGGTTAAGAAAAATAACTATGCCAAGCATTGTGAAACGACAACTTAGAAAAACTATGGAAAGAAGTGCTTTTTCTTAAGCTGAGCTTTTCTTTGTAGCAGCTTCTGTTGACTGCTTTTCAAGAAATATTCTCTGAGGGCTGGAGAGATGGCTCAGTGGTTAAGAACACCGACTGCTCTTCCAGAAGTCCTGAGTTCAATTCTCAGCAACCACATGGTGGCTCACAACCATCTGTTATGGAGTCTGGTGCCCTCTTCTGGTGTGTCTGAAGAGAGAGCAATGGTGGTGTACTCATATGCATTACACACACACACACACACACCACACACACACACACACACACACACCACACACTACACACACACACACACACACACACACACACACACACATATATATTCTCTGAACCTATGTGTGTTAGCATTCTCCTCTAGTAATGCTAAACAGAAATCCACACGAATGGGCAATTGCCCAACATTTCTAGTCTTATACCTCCAGAAAGAACCATGATGGTTGAAGTGAGAAACAGCACTAACTCAACAGATGCTATCATTTCTTAGAATGTTTGACCTCTTGGAGAGATGCATGAAACAAGTTTCTCCTCAGAAAAATACAAATCCAAGCCAAATTTTCTACACTTTCAGTAGTTACTGCTTCAGCTCTTTCAAAAGCCTGTCTATGAGTTCAGTGTTACGAACCTTTACCTAGAGTGCATATTTTAAAAGTCTCTACAACTTAAGTGGATTGTTTTGCTTCCTTACTGTTTATATATAGTATTATATATACTATTTATATATGGTATTATATATACTATAGCAACATTTAGGATATCTGCTTGCTTTTCAGTGGGGTGCCAATCAAAGACATAAAACAAAACTCTGGCCTTTTTTGGGATGGGGAGTGTGTATATATCACTTAATTTTCAATTTTTGAGAAATTCAAATACATAATATATTATAATCTTAAGAATACAGCCCAAAGGAAGACTAAGAAAAAATGTTTCCCAATATTCACCAGTGGTTCTACAGATTTTCCCACTAGTGTCTTTATCTAAAATTTAAGATGTCCTGCCATAGTTCTGCAAGAATACAACTGTCTGATGGGAAGGCAATGAAAACACTTAATAGTTAAGAAGGAAATCCAGGAAAAACAATACATTTGAAACTAAATATAAGAATCCTCCTCAACCATCCAAATTAAGTGTTCAGTAAAAAATATTCATTATCCTTAAAGTTTTTCATTAAACAAAACAGCACTCACTCATCTGAGAAAAGGATTCTATATACGGCATTGTAAAAACCATTGGTGAAGTGTAAGTAATGGGAGAGCGTACCTGCTCTTCTCTGAGCCACAGAGATTAAGAATTAACAGGATTGTTCTTTGAAGTTTAGATATGTGGTAGGTTTCAAAAGTGGGAAAAATGGCTGAGGTGCCTATTTAATGTTAAAATAGACACTGGCTGTCAAGTTCTTCCTGTATCCTTCAGTCCCTACCAGTTTCAGGACCCTTCTGCGGGCATATCCCACCCCCTACTCTAAACTTTTCCAGCCCAAGGGCTAGGCTGACCTTCTACCAGCAACCCTTCCTTATAGAATCCAACCAAATCCCCTTTGGGCCTTCCAGCTGCTGCACCTGGTTTCCCTCTCTCATCTCCCCTTTCCCTCCCTCTTCTCATACCACACAGCTTAGTTTGGTCTTGTCCACTGTGGACTCTTCCAGATGTCTCTGACTATATAAAAACCTCTCTCCTCCACCATACCAAGGCGCACTCAGTCATGTTCTTTTCCTTTCCCCCTAACCCCCAAATCTGGTAAGCAATTTCCATTAAAATCCAATTGCTTTTTCACAGACATAAAACTACTGTTGTAAAATTTCTGTTGTAAAATTACTTCCGGGATCTGCTACTCCGGCTGCTGTTACAATGTGGGCAGCTAGTCAATTTTCAAAACACAACAAAATGCCTACGTGGCCATACGTGTGCCCTATAAGACAGGGGCCCTGCCTTGTCTCCTCTTTCAATTCTCACTAGGAAAAAAAAGGTAGGAGGGGTACTGCTCCAACTCCAGAGTCATAACACTCTAAAGAATTGTGGGTAATGTAGTCCTCTGCCTCCCATTCCCTAGCCCCACCCCTCCCGCACCGAAAACCCAGTGTGCTTTGCGCCGCACATCAGGCGCGGCCGGCGCGCCTGGCACTGCCCTAGCAGCCGGTTACTCCCCTTGGTAGCAGTCTCGTTCTGAAGTCCGGGTGCCGGTCAGAGTCCAGAAAGATGTGGGTGTTTGGTTATGGGTCCCTCATCTGGAAGGTGGACTTCCCCTACCAGGACAAGCTGGTTGGTTACATCACAAACTACAGCCGGCGCTTCTGGCAAGGTAGCACTGACCACCGCGGGGTCCCCGGTAAGGTAAGGAGCCTCATGCCCACCTACCCAACAGAGCACTGGAACAGAATAAAGCTGTCCTCAACTTCGTTGGCCACCTGCCCTTGCCTTTCTCCAGAACTGGACATCCTTAGGCCGCTTCAGAAGCCAGTAATTAGTTTCTAAAGCAGAAGGCACAGGCACAGGAGCTCGCCTAAGGCAGAAGTGGCCAGGATAGCACCCTTGTCTTGGCAACCTCTGCCACCTCACAAAATTTAAATAAAGTTGAATTTTCATGTCACCACATGGTCAGTGTGTAAATTCGTTGATATGTCTATATTATGCCAGGTTTTTACTGCTCTGAATTTATATGTGCCTGTAAATTTCCAATTTACGTTTCCAATGTTTTAGTTTTAAAATGCCTAAGATCTTGAAAGAATTAGTTTCCAGTCATTTCCAATTTTTATGTCCATGGTGATTACTTTGAGCGGTATAAGCAAAGTTATGTGAGGTTTACAGTTCATGCTGAGTAATGCAGTGAAAATCTCCATTACTTTAGTGGTTCCTTCTCCATAGTTCTCTTGAATTATTAATGTAAATACAAATCTTTTGATCTGTTTTTCAGTCCGGCCATAGAAGGCATTCAATTCAGCTCACTAGGGGTTCAGAGTGTTAGAAGCACCTCACTGTTTGCCTTGGCTGCAAAACAACTAATCTGTGAAATAAATAAATATAACAAGTATGAAGTAACTAGTAACTTGTTTGGTTAACATCTAACCTTTGGAGTACTCATTTTGAATGCTTATATGTTCTCTAAAATACTCTTAAAATTAGCCTAGTCTGCTGGTATAAGTTTGTAATCCAAAAGAATATCACAAGTTCAGTACCTGCCTGGACCTCAAACTCAGAAAGGAATTTGGGAATATAGCTTAGTAGTAGAGTTCTTACTTAGCACATGTAAGACCCTGAGTTCAATTCCCAGCACCATTTTAAAAAATACTCTAAAGCATAATATTCTGAAATACTGGAAACCAGATATCAGAAGAGATTTTTTAGGAAGGGGAAATATCACAGTTCTGAAATAGTTTGTATCTGCTCAAAAGACACAGGCTTTATATCAGGAAAAGCACCTGAGTTAGAACCATTCTAACTAGAGTTTGTCAATTAAGAATTATGGTAGACTTTCCTGGCCTAGTAGAACCCAAACAGAGCGCAATTGTTTATTTACACCAACAGAAACACTATAACCAAGGAATTACCAAGACTATTATAAAACAATATTTAAGACATTAAAGAATTAAATTAATTGACCATAGCAGGAAGTCTGTATCCAAAAATCGTGCCTACAATTCATTCCTCAGTGCAGCAGAACTGTCAACTCTCAGCTTAGCTATGATGGAGGTAAAATCCTTTAGTGATGTGAGGGTCATCGAAGTACAGCCTTATTACAATGAGATTCAAGGTCTAAAAATTGTTCCTATTTTGGGCTTGTACCACAATGAGAGCCAACATTTTAAGCTCTACTAAATACATAACAAGCAAACAAAAAGACTTTATATATTTATGTTCATTTAAGAAAATACTAGTAGTGATGTATTATTTTGAAATATACAGTTAATATGTTTAGAGTTATTTAAAATTTATATTGAGAAAAACATATATTTTCAATATTGCTGTAGACAAGCATCTACATAAGACTGTTAAATTGTGTTTTATATCAAATAACTTTTATAATACTCATTTTTATTGTTATATTTTATAAATTTTAAAGGATATGAAAAAATTAGAGTAAATAAAATGCCTTGTAGATATCAATTTTGATCTATATATAACCATAAACTAGGTTTTCATTTTAATGACCAAACACTAAGCAGGCAGATATGTGATTATGACTACATATTTTACTACATAGGCTCAATCAAACAGTATGTTTCTTACATAGCATATTAAGATATGTGTACTGTCAAGCAGACTGCTGGTAAAAAAAAAATTGTCTAATCAATACAATATTTCTTTAAAAGTCTATGGTTTGTTTTCAGATTTTGTTGTCAGTGGTGGTGGTACTGTTTGTGTGTATCATTTTTAAAAAGTAGGGCCAAAGACCCCAGCATAATGGTACATGCCTTTAATGCCAGTACTTGGGAGGCAGAGGAAGGTGGATCTCTGTGAGTTGAGGCCAAAAGTACATAGTAAGACCCTGTCTTTGGGAAAATGGGATCAATGGTTCTTTAAAAGGAAAAGATGATGTTTTAATTATATTTTTAATAAGTAAGGCCAGTGACGTGGCTCATCAAGTAAAGGACAAAACTGACTCCTACAAGGTATCCTCTGACCTCAACACACAAGCCATGGCACTGGTGTGCACATATAAAGTAAATAAATGTTAAAACAAATAGTAAGAGGTCTATAAAAGCCAACGTTTCTTTGTGCTTCAGCTTACTAAAACTTAAGAAAGGGAGATGTATTGGCTAATAATTTTACACCTTTCATTTTGAAACAACAAAAAAAAAAATCCATCCCAGAAAATTAAAGGAACTATTTAGCACTAAATATATTCCAAATACAGTATTCTGTTAAAGAACTAGACAAAATATCCTAACTTGACCGAACATTTTGATTTACATTTGTCTACATGTAATTATCTGGACAAAAATATAGAAGACTATTCCAGATCTATTCGGGAACTTGGAATGACTCAGATAGTTCTTAGGATATAAGCTGTGTTTTTACAAAAAAAAATGTACCCAGTAAGTTAGTTATAAGAAAGGCAGCTATACAGACGTAAGGCTTGTTTCATATCATGTAGTAGAAAGAAGAGTTTGCTTGAATTTCTTCATTAAACTTTAATTTCTTCCTAGGTTTCTGTTTATTTATAGAGACAGAGTCTCACTATGTATTTCTGGCTGACATAGAAGTCACTCTGTAGACCAATCTGACCTCAAACTCAGAGATCTAACTTTCTCTGCCTCCCAGAATGCAGGGATTAAAGGCCTGTGCCACCACACCTAGCTTCTAAATTTACTTAAATATATCTGTATCACAAAATGATTGTTTCTCAACAAAGGAAAGATTTGACTTAAGAGAATTTTCTCCAAAATTATAACTGCAAAGAAGGAAGCTTGTTTTATTTTGTTTTGTTTGCTATAGGGTCTTGTATAGCCCAAGCTGTTTTGAAACTTGCTATATAGCAAACATAACCATGAATTCCTGATTCTCCTCCCTCCACCTCCCAAGTACTCTAGAATAAAACTGTATATCATCACATCTGGCAAAGGAATCATTTTAATTTGAAAGAAATCAGGAATACTCACTAAATCTTTAACTTTCCTAGATTAAAAGCATTCCTCATCATCCAGTAAAAGCACCAATCATGACTTATTAATAAAACAACTCCCAATCCTATTCAGTTTGAAAGAGCTCTTTTTAGCCACAGATGTTGATGCAGACTTGTAATCACTGAATCGAGGAGGCTGAGGCAAGAGGATTGCCACTTTGTAGCCAGCTTTGGCTACACAGCAAGACACTGTTTTCTCAAAAATGAAGAAGGAAAAGAAAATGGCAACTTGTAGCTCAGCTAATATTAACCCTTCTACCACACAAACTGGTGTGTGAAAAAAACCTCATTCCTACACTCAGGAGATAAAGGGAGTACATCAGAAGTTAGATCTAAATCATCCTTAGCTACACTGTGAATGGCTGGCTAGTCTGGGCTACACAAGATCCTATCTTTAAAAAAACTAAATAAATAAACTAAGAAAAGAACCCTTTCTTCAGTTTCATTGCTCCTTTATTTAAAAAAAAAATTTTTTAGAAACATATACTGTTTTTCAAAAATGTTCAAATATGTGACAGGAAGAGCTATATAAAGAAGACTTTTAAGTAAGTCAACATACCTTGATGAGAAAGGTAGGAAGGAATGGGGTTCCTAGTTTAGCAAAGCACCTTTAGTTTTATTCTATAGAATAGCACAACCTTGAAAGATTTAAAGCCAGAAAGCTATTCTTGGCTTTCACTGGACTAGGAGGAAGCAAAATCAGCAACAGACAGAGAAATCTCTAAGGAGACAACCGACTGATAGAAAAGAACCAAACTGGGGTGAAGAGAGGCTCTGAGGCTCATTCTGTTCTTGTAGAGCACCCAAGTTCAGTTCTCAGCACTTAACAATGAGCAGCAAGCACACACCTGTAACTCCAGCTCCCAGGGGGATCTGCTGCCCTCTTCTGGCCTCACATGCACATGCCCCCACAGACACAGTTTTTAAAATATTATTGATGGGGGGAGAGGAGTGTACATACACAATTTTAAAAGACAAAACCATCAAGAACTGGATCAGATGGGCAGAAGGGGAAATGAGCTGAAGTACAAAATGTGTCACCCTCACTGCAGGTATTTCTTACTTTGCATTTTATTTCTTCCTCCTTCCATTGTAATCACTATACATTTTACCAATCTGATATTCCCAAAATACTACTTCTATCACAGCAATCACCTGCTACCCAAGTGCTATAGGTTTTAATTTCTAATTTCTCTCGCATTTTAATGGCTTCTTGTTAACACTGTTCCACTAACTCCAAGTTAGTGTTTTCACAAGTCTGCCTTTGTTTTTTTAGCCCCAGGTCCAAGATAGGCTAGTATCTATTTGTACTACTAACTGCACCTCCACTCCCTCAACTCTGCCCTCTCACTTTACAAATCTGACTCTAAGCAATCTCCAATCATCTTTCTGAATTGTCTCTCTTACACGGGGGAACCCTCTGCTACAAACAGCAGTCTCAGGAGGCTGCGACAAAGGAATTCAAGGCAAACCTGTCTACATAGTGAGTTCTAGGCCAGCCAGGCTACACACTGAAAACTATCTGAAAAGAAAAATTGATTAATTAATTAGAATCTAATTAATTAAAATGCACATAGGCTACTATGTCCTGCCAGGTAGTCTGTCTTATATAAGAACACTGAACAATTTAAGAAGAAAACAAAAACAAAAAAATAATTCTAAGCCAGGCTTGGCGGGCATGTCTATAAACCTAGCACTTCAGAGGTAGAACAGGAAAAGCAGGAATTCAAACAAAGCCTTAGCTACATAGCAAGTTTGTGACCACTCTAGGCTACAAAAGACTTTCTCTCAAAATAGTACATAGATGACAGATAGATATATACAATGATAAATCTAGTATTAGCCTCTAAATAAGTCAATACAACTTATTTATGAGAGTATAAAAATAGCTACCTTGAAGCACCCTGTGGCATAAATACAAAAGTAAAGGTACCTCATAACTACAGGTAAAAATCACTCATTCATTCGCACCTGAGATTGAAGTATAGCCTAGTAGTAGTTCTGAACACATGAACCTAAAAGTTTCACTAAGCCAGCTAGCATGCTATTACTATAACAGAATCAGATCTGTTAGATGTGTTATGCTTTAACCCACTCCCTTAGACAGATGTAGTAGAGCTTTATTCTATGGCAAGTTGCTAATGTTTAGTTATTTAATGAACTTTAATTCAGAAAAAAAAATACTTTTTTCTGCCTTTTTCAAAACAGCCTGGAAGAGTTGTGACCCTTGTTGAAGATCCTGGGGTATGATATACTTTTTTTTTAAAACATAAATTTAATTCTAATTAAATAAAATGTTTGCTCTGTATTTTAAAAATCAGTGAAATTTTATTAGTCATCACAAAATCTGAATTAAAATGAGTCTGGAACTCTTTTCTGTATTGGTTTTGGGGGATTATTTATTTATTTATTCTATATATATACTATATCCAGACTAGTTTCCCCTCCCTCCATTCCTCCCACATCCTCTCTCCCCCAATCCACCTCTCTTCGATTACCCTTCAGAAAAGGACAGGCTTCCCAAGGATATCAAGCAAACAGGCATATCATTGCAGTAAGACTAGGCATCGTCCCTAGGCAGGACAAAGCAATGCAGTAGGAGAAAAAGCAGGCAGAATAGTCGGAGACAGCCCTGCTGGGACTGTTAGGAAGGCGCGCGCACAAGACCAAGCCACCCAACTGTAACAGACAGAACATGAGTTTGAGCTAGGTTTTAGGGTTCGTTTGCTTGTTCAGGTTTGGTGGTTTAGGGTTTTCAAGACAGGGGTTCTCTGTCCTGGATAGTCCTGACTGTCCTGGATTAAAAGCATGCACCATCACCAGCCACTGCCAGGCTTCTTTTCTGTACCAGTGGGAAAGTTACAGTCAGAACTCAAAAAGCAACAAAATACAACCAAATTATATGTAATCTCCTTTTTACAACTTTCTGAGTGAGTTTGGTGACTTGAGAATTTTGTGATCCTCTTTAATAGTAATAGGAACAGGCTCCATACATCCTAATTATGACTAAGAATTTAATAGAATTCTTAAAGCACTCTAGAAATTTGCCTGGAATCAGATATTTTTCAGTAAAAACAAAAAATGTCTGATTTTATAAACAGCAGTTGTGATTCTGAAACGAGTCTGAAGCACTCAAAACCTCATGGACAGTACCCAGTTTCCTTAAAAGTTGGGGAAAAATTATACAAAACAAACATCAAGCAGCACCAGTACTGCCATCTGCCTATAATCAGCAAGCTAAGGCAGAAGAATGAAAAGTTCAAGGCCAGCCTTGCTCAGAGTGCTAGTCCTTATCTGAAAATTTAACAAAAAGGAGGCAACCATTATTAGTACCGTTAATTATAGTCTTGATTACAAAATGCTTTCAACAGTTTATAGTGGGAAAGCCATCTAAAAGTACTTTATCCTCAAACCAATGATTATAACTCCTAGTGAGCAAATGGCACCTTTCTTCCACAGAATTTAATGATCAGTGAACACTTGATATTAGTTTAAGACTTAATATAAACTTTTAATGGAAGGGACTTGCTGTGCTTGATACAAATCAATTACTTATTCAAAATAAAACATTGTATTTACTTATTAAAAATCAGCATTTTAGAGGTCCCCAACACAGATACAGTAGAGGACTTCCAGGTCTATGTTCATTCAGAAATGATGCACCTAACCCTCAAGAGACTGGAGGCCCCAGGGAGTTTAGAGGTCAGATGGGGTCGGGGGTGGGAACAATCACCTGGAAATGGGAATGGGGAGGAGGTAAGGGATGTGGAAAAGTCGGAGGGTGAGAGGGGATAAAATATGGAGTGTAAAAAAATAAATAAATGCTGTTTTTCTTAATTGTTTACTATCTACCACTTTGAGGCACATGGAAACAAAACTTCATTGACTTCTAAGACTATAAGATATCTTAGGTCATAAATTATCTTCACCTACTTTGATAGCCTTTTAAATACAAAACAGTATATTCTTTTCATTTTTCAACAGGGTAGTGTATGGGGTGTTGCTTACAAACTACCAGTAGGAAAAGAAGAGGAAGTAAAAACATACCTTGACTTCAGAGAGAAAGGAGGCTACAGAACTACCACAGTCATTTTTTATCCGAAAGATTCCACAACAAAACCATTCAATGTTTTGCTCTACATTGGAACACGTGACAATCCTAACTATCTTGGCCCGGCACCTCTGGAAGATATTGCTGAACAAATTTTTAATGCATCTGGTCCAAGTGGAAGAAATACAGAATATCTTTTTGAACTTGCAGATTCTATTAGGAAACTTGTGCCAGAAGATGCAGATGAGCATCTCTTCTCTTTGGAAAAATTAGTAAAGGAACGCTTAGAAGGAAAATAGAACCTGATTTGCATACACAGTCACCAACTCACCCAAAGAGGCAAGAGTTTTATCTTCAGAAAATAACATCAGTACAGAACAGCAGTATGTTTTAGACATTCTTACTTGAAGATCTTACTATTTAATATAGTAACTGGAATATAATCTAAATTTACAATTTATTTGCAAGTGTCTTGAAACATATCCAAAAGATTTTCATAATGGGAAAGAGTTCATGTTGTACAAATGAGTTCCTAATTATATGACATTTCAACATTTGTTCATCAGAAATACAGGTCTTGATTAACTTCCTGTTTCTATTAGAGTAACCATGGTTTATTGTATATAAGTTTAAAATAATGTTATTAGAAATATATGGTAAGAGGTAATGTTCCAGCACTGATTGTTAATTTCCTTGTTATTTGGAATTAAATAACCTCAAATTTAGGCCAAAAGAAATTGGACTTTTTTTTTTAATATAAATTGTTCCTTTGGAATTATAATGTGCTTTCTTCTCTTTTGGGGTAAAAAGGTATTTTATTACAAAGAAAAACTATATGTAGCTATACATATATCAATCCACTAATGATAATGATATTTACTTTGTATTTATCCCATAATTAAAATAAAATAAAATAAGATAGTTTTTCTGGTGGAAACATAATAAAAATTGTGTTTAAAACAGATTTTACAATTATAATTTCTCTAAGTAGTGTCATTTCTGATTATAGTCTATATTTTTTCTTATTTATATCTCATCACATAAATAAGAGCATCAACTATTTATGTGGCTGTGTAATCAGGAAGCTAATTCTTAAATTATTAACTTCATAAAATTAGCCTTGATTCTTTTTTTTTTAATTGGTTATTTATTTACTTTACATTCCCATTGCAGCTTCCCTTCCCTCTTCTCCCAGTCCTTCCCTCTCACCTCTCCTCCCTCTACTCCTCAGAAAAAGGAGAGGCCTCCTGGCCTTGGCATATCAAGTTGCAGTTAAGATTAGGCACATCTTCTATTGTGGACAGACCAGGCAGCCTAATTAGGGAAAAGGGATCCAAAGACATGCAGTGTAGTCAAACACGGCCTCTGCTCCCACTTCCGGAGTCCCACATTAAGAACCAGTGGCACAACTATTACATATATGCAGAGGCCCCCACATGCTCTCTGGTTGGCAGTTCAATCTCTATGAGCCACTATTGTGCCCAGGTTAATTGATTTTGTAGGGTTTCCTGTGGTATCTGACACCTTTTGCTCCTTCAATCCTTCCCCTCCTTCTTCCACTGGATTCCCCAAACTCCACCTAATGTTTGGCTGTGGCTCTCTACATCAGTTTCCATCAGTTGCTGGGTAAAACTTCTCTGATGACATTTATGGTAGGCTCGTATCTACAAGTATAGCAGAATATCAAAAACAGTGTCAGGAATGGACACTGATTGGCCATTCTCTCAAATTCTGCTCCATGTTTTACCCCTGGACATCTTGCTGGCAGGAAAAATTGAGGGTCTGAGGTTTTGTGAGTGAGTTAGTGTTCCAGTCTTTCCATTAGAGTCTTACCTGGTTATAAGAGATGGCTGGTTCAGGATCCATATCCCCAATTGCTAAGAGTCCCCCTCATAGATTCGAGTTTCCCTTGTCCTATCTCATGAGATATGCCTCCCTCCCAATACAGTTCTCTCTCCCTGTACTCTCTCCCTCTGACCTCTCCCAAATTTGTCCTTCCTGTTCCCATCCCCCATCTTCATTCCCCATCCTTCCATCTACCCCAGTTTTCTAATCTATTTCCCCTTCTCAGTGAGATTCAAGCATTCCCTCTTAGGCCCTCTTGTAAGTGAGTACATATCATGTTTGTCATTCTGCATCTGGCTTACCTTACTCAGGATGATCTTTTCTAAATTCATCCATTTGCCGGCAAATGTCATTGTTTTTAATGGCTGAGTAATACTCCATTGTATAAATGTGCCACATTTTCTTTATCCATCCTTCAGTTGAGGGACATCTAGGTTTGTTTCCAGTTTCTGGCTATTATGAATAAAGCTGTTTAGAATATAGCTAAGCAAATGTATCTGTGGAATGGTGGAGCTCCCTTTAGGTATATGTCCAGGAATGGTATATGAAGTGGAAACTTAAGGGTTCTTTGTAAAGTCAGTTGGGTGGTGTTTTGCTAGACCAAACACATGAAGGAATGATGCATTTAAGTGGACACAAGTGTGAAAGGCTAAGGCAAATTATGAAGGAACATTACACTGAAGCAGACACAGGAGAGAGGATGTTCTACTAATGCAAGCACATGAAAGGAAATGTGATGAGGATTCTTTGCTAACAACATGCATGTATTAGCCCTCTTTACATTGTGTAGTTGAGCTGCATTTGTCAGAATTCCATAGAGAGAAACATACCCAAAAAAAAAAAAAATCTGGTGGTGTACTACAGTTTCTTGCCATTTCCACAGACTCGGGCTGATTGGATGCAAACGCTGAGACAAGATACATAAAGGACATATGATGTTTGGAGGGTATAAATAGGACTTCATGAGTGACAGAGACAGAGCTTGGCTTGCTGGTACAGTTAGCTGTGCAATGCTGATTTTACTTCTCCTAGTGTCACCTGGTCCCTCCTGCTGTCTCTGCTAGGTTGTGCCACCACTAGCTGCTGATTCCTGCTTGCTATTCGAACTCGCAAACAGGACTGCTGATATTTCTGTGAGGTGTTTGTGAGTGGATCGAGCTACCACAGCCTGCTAACCGATTTCCAGACAACACATATAGGAGTTGCTCCAAATAACCTTTCTAAACAGGTCCACTTCCCCATTGAAAATTTTGTTTAGATCTTTATCCCATTTTTAATTGTGTTATTTGGTTTCTTGATGTCTAGTTTCTTGAGTTCTATATATATTTTGGAAATCAGCCTGTCAGGTGTGGAGTTCGTGAAAATAATTTCCCATTTGTAGGCTGCTATATTGTCCGTTGGCTTACAGAAGCTTTTCAGTTTTATGAGGCCCCATTTATTAATTGTTACTCTAAGTGCCTGAGATGTTGGTGTTCTGCTTCAGGAAGTTGTCTCCTGTGCCAGTGAATTCAAGGTTATCCCACATTTTCTGTTCTATCAGGTTTGGTATATATGGTTTTATGCTGAGGTTTTTGATCCATTTGGATTTGAGTTTTGCTCAGGGTGGTAGATATGGATCTATTTACCTTCTTCTACATGCACACATCCAGTTAGACCAGCACCATTTGTTAAAGGTGCTTTCTTTTCTTTTATTCTATGGTATAGTTTTGGCTTCTTTGTCAAAAAAATCAAGTGTCCATAAGTGTGTGTGGATTTTCACCTGGGTCTTCGAATTGATTCCACTGATAAAATCCATCCATTTTTATGCTAATACCATGGGGTTTTTATTACTATTGCTCCTTAGTACAGCTTGAAATCAGGAATGGTGATACCTCTAGAAGTTCTTTTATTGTACAGGATTGTTTTATTTACCCTGGGTTTAGTCTCCTACTATTCATGTGTGGAGTTCAATGTGTGATTTAATCTTAGTAGTGTTTCTTTTGCAAATGTGGGTGCCCTTTCATTTGGGGCACAGATATTCTGCATTTGAGTCATCAATATTGTTGGATTTTTCCTTTGATTAGTATGAAGTGTATCCTTCTCCATCTCTTTTCATTAATTTTGGTTGAAAGTATTATATTTATTAGATAATTAGAGTGGCTACTCCAGCTTGCTTCTTGGGACCTTTTGCTTGAAAAACCTTTCTCCTGCCCTTTACTCTGAGGTAATGTCTATGTTTGATGTTGAGTTATGTTTCTTGTATGTACTAGAATTGTGGATCCAGCTTTCTCATCCATTTTTATAGCCGTTGTCTTTTTATTGGGGAATTGAGTCCATTGATGTTGAGCGATATTAAATACCAGTGATTGTTAATTCCTATTATTTTGATGTTGGTGATGGTAGTGGGGGGGGGGGGCGTGCATGCAGGTAAGTGCATACTTCCCTTATTTTGGTTTTGCTGGTGTGAAATTATTTATTTCCTGTGGATTTTTTGAGGGGCATATAGTTAACCCCCTTGGGTTAGAGTTTCCCTCCAGTATATTCTATAGGGCTGAATTTGTGAATAGATAGTTTAAATTTGGTTTTGTCATGGAATAACTTGTCTCTATCCATAGTGACTAAAAGTATATAGCTAAGTATAGTAGTGTGGGCTGATATCTATGATCTCTTAGAGACTGTAAAACATCTGTCCAGGCCCTACGGGCTTTAGAGTCTCTGTTGAAAAGTTGGGTGTAATTCTAATAGATCTGCCCTTATATGTTACTAGGCCTGCTTCCCTTGCAGCTTTTAATATCCTTTCTTTGTTCTGTACATTTAGTATTTTGATTATTATATGACGGAAGGATTTTCTTTTTTGATCCAATCAATCTATTTGGCGTTCTGTAAACTTCTTGTACATTTATGGCCATCTCTTTAGGTTAGGGAAAGTTTTCTTCCAAAAAGCTTCTACCCTTTTATTGCTAAATGAATTAAAACCAAGTTAGTAAGAAAAAAGCTTTGTCCTCTCTAGTAAGACAAAGCTTGCCTCACTGTTAAAAAGAGACCTGTTCTGTCCCATGGCTAGGAGAAGCTTGCCTGCTCTTCCTGCTTTCTCTGCAGCTTCTTCTTTGTCTCTTTCTCTCTGCATTCTGATATATTTCTCTTTTAATGTCTAAATTCCCTTTTAATTTTCTAAGTTATTGTTTTCTGTTGTCCTTCTTCCTCCTAATCTTGCTCTCTACTCCAGCTCTGATGTAATAATAATGCCATGCAACAACACCCAGAGGAAGCTCCACTCCCAGGCACACTAACACACCCAGGATCAGAGGTGAGAAGGACATAACCTCTGTCCCAACACTGGGAGTAACTGGGACCAGTGGGATCAGGCACACAGGAACTCCACCAGTCCAGTGGCTCAGGTTCCTTCCGGTCCCACAACACCCAGAGGAAGCTCCACTCCCAGGCACTCTGACATGCCCAGGATCAGAGGTGAGGACGTAACATCTATACCAACACCTGGAATAACTGGGGACCAGCAGGACCCAGGCACACAGGAACTCTGCCAGCCCAGTGACTCGTGATGCTTCCGATCTGTCTGGGCCGGCCGGTGCCTTGAGCAGACCTTGAGTGCAAACTGCAGTCATTCCCAAAACACCCAGAGGAAGCTTCACTCCCAGGTGCTCTAACAAGTCCAGGGTCACAGGATCCCAGAATCACAGGATCACAGAGACAGCTTGACTCGGAGGAGTTCTGACACAATCAGGATCACAAGGACAGGCTCCTGTCAGATTTAGCAAGGGCAGGTAGCACTAGAGATAACCAGATGAAGCGGGGCAAGCATAAGAATATAAGCAACACAAACCAAGGCTACTTGGCATCATCAGAACCCAATTCTTCCATGATAGCAAGTCCTGTACACACCATCACACTAGAAAAGGAAGATTCAGATATAAAAAAAATCACTTCTCATGATGATGATGCAGGACTTTAAGAAAGACAAATAACTCCCTCAAAGAAATACAGAACACAGGTAAACAGCTAGAAGCCCTTAAAGAGGAAACACAAAAATCCCTTCAAGAACTTCAGGAAAACACAATCAGGTGAAGGAAATGAATCTAGAATCTAAAATGGAAATAGAAACAATAAAGAAATCAGAAAGAGAGACAATCTTGGAGATACAAAACCTAGGAAAGAAATCAGGAGTCATAAATGCAAGTATCACCAACAGAATACAAAAGATAGAAGAGAGAATCTCAGGGGTAGAAGATACCATAGAAAACATTGACACAACAGTCAAAGAAAATGCAAAATGCAAAAAGCTTCTAACCCAAAACATCCAAGAAATCAAGGACACAATGAGAAGACCAAACCTAAGGATAATAGGTATAAAAGAGAGTGAAGACTCCCAATGTAATGGGCCAGTAAATATCTTCAACAAAATTATAGAAGAAAACTTCCCTAACCTAAAGAAAAAGATGCTCATGAACATACAAGAAGCCTACAGAACTCCAAATAGACTGGACCAGAAAAGAAATTCCTCCCATCACATAATAATAAAAACACCAAATATACTAAACAAAGAAAGAATTT